>JBCEZX010000048.1:4207279-4223017 GCA_039654345.1 Cataglyphis cursor
ATGATTTAGAACTGGCCTTAATAAATTATATATGTATATATATAAAATTGGTTTTCAAAAACCACTTTTAAAAACAATCGATTCAATTAGTGTCACAAACCGATTTTATTGGAAAGCAGATTTTTCAAAAATTTTCTGAACTTTATAATTTTTCGTTTAATTAAAATAAAAATGCAATGCGTATGCGGCTTTAATTATGAATCGAGCAAACAAATCTGTTCATTTTATATAACGTTTCTAATTTATTTTTTTTATAATGCTCCAGAGATATTATTTCGATGCACTCGCGGTACGTATTGATTCATATTTCTTTTGAGGATAAACTTAACGGTTTGATGTAATTTATATGCGCACTGTTTCTAAAGCATGCCGAAATTTCATTCGGATTACGTCCAACTTCGTAATGACTGCGGATGGATGGCAAAGATAGAGCGGCGACAGGACATTTCGGGTAAGCAAAGTTGCCAATGCGAAATTCTAACAGAATTTTAGAGAGATTAGCCTCCTGGTATTTACGAGATTATCCGCGTAACCTAATTTCTCGTTTCTCTTTCTCCTTTCCCTTCTCTACTTTCTTATAACGGCCGAGCTTTTAAGAAAGTTCTCATTAAAACTTTGGTCCATTATAAAGATTAGTTAATTTGGAGAATATAAACTGTAATATTGTCCGCAAATCTGTGAAATCAATAATCTATGTATAAGTTAAAACAAATTATTATATAAAAATAATATTTTATATAAATATAATATACTATTATAATTATAATATATAATATATATATATTAGAATTATATTATTATATTATAATTATATAATAATAATAACAAAAATTTAACTTGGTGATAAAGACAATTTAATAGAATAGAAATCAGAATTTTTTATCTCTCTCTCTCTCTCTCTCTCTCTCTCTATATATATATATATATATATATATATATATATATTAAATTATAATTCTTTTTTAAAGCAAAAGCATTTATACCTGTGTGTCCCTATATTTAGTTTTATATCTTTAATTTAAAAAAAGACATATCATTTTCGCGCAAGTTAATATAAATGAAATGTCTTGTATATTTATTTACTGTCATAAATAAATTTTATGCTCTATCTATATAACTGTACAATGATAAAATTATAATAAAAGAACACATATGTCGTTTTCTTTTAGTGCAGCTTAAATAAGTTTTATCAGTTTTCCTAAAATATTATTTCAGTAAAAAAATTTAATGAAAACTTAAAAAGATGAACTCTATTTTTTTATGACGTATGTATAAAATATATTCGTGATCAGAGAATCTCATGTTCATAAATAAACTGTCGCTTCCCCGTCAAACGATATTATATTTATGATAACGTTCCATGCGGATTTTCAACTCCGTTAGTAAATTACCCAAGCTTCGTCTCAACGCTTACAAGTTAGTGGTCACAGCGGTGTGATGCAACGGATAATTAGTTAGTGCATATAGTGTCAATGTAGCGTCACAATTTAGCGAAGCCGGAGCGCAATTTGCGGCGGGCTCACGTCTACCTTATTCAAATCAGCGTTGCCAGAACCATCGAACAAGTTGATATCGTAATCACCAGAGCCGAGCTCTTCGTCTGCTGAAAACTATAAAAACATATGTGGCATTAATAAATGTATACCGATAGTTTGTAAATCCTTATTAATGATCGATGTTGAACAACGTTTCCTCAAACAAGATTGATGTAACGAGCATAACGTGAAAAGCATAAGTAATGATAAGGAATATAAAAAGATTATTTATTTAAGTTTTAATTGATATTTTGTGACAAAATTGTTTTTTCAGCGAGAGCTGTTAAAGTATTCGAAATGTACACTGGAAATATTATATAATATGGATGCTAGATACGTGGAGGAAATTATTTTAATTAATCGCCTTTAAAATAATTTATCCCTCATCCTTTTCAAATATTTCCATAATAACTTTTCAAATTTATGCCATAATAATGATAAAAGAAGGATAAATAATTATCGCAGATTAAAATAGCATTTAATCTTAATCTCTTAAATTTTATTTAAAATTAATCATATCATGATCAATCATATTGATCACATCAATTGTACTATGCTATATTATAATATTAATATCGTCAAAACAAAATAAAAATTTTTTTAGTATATTATATTCATATTATTATGCATTCATTATCTTATATATATTTATTTAATGTTTAAATAGCATTCACTCACAACGAGGGATATTAGATTCATAATTGTTTATCATGAAATCGGATATATATGTTAATACATATCGGATATTTTCATTATAATTCATGTTAAATTGAATTCGAAAATTTGTAATTTTGTTGAGGAATATGAATGAACATTTTATAGTATGATAGAGAAAATGTGTTATATATCATATTTATTACTGCCAGTACTGCAAATATTAAATGCATGCAATTGGTAATGTATTTTGATTTTAATAAAATTAGATTCATCTGATCTTCTACATGCCAGTTCTGTATTTCATATTTCATATTAGAATTTAGATTTAATATTAGAATTCTATATTTTTCGATACTTTCGAAATTTCATATACCAATCAGTTGCAGTGTATATCGTACTACGAAATGAGTAGATATATATATATATATATATATATACGCGTCTATCAAACTCGATACTCGTATCGAAATTGGAAGCTAGGAAGCTACGCATATCGAGTCAATCGGTTTGTTACGTAATACTGGTATTTTACTCGATTAATTTGTTTCAGCAAGGTATTATATATTAATTCATGCTTTTACATTTTCTGATAAACTTCAATAACATTTAAAAAATAAAATTTATATGCAAGCTTAGTTTTTTTTGTAAATGATTGTCATATATATGATAAATGTCAAAAATATTAGTAATCTCAGATTTTTTTTTTTTATATACTTTCTCTGTCAATGCTCGTTGATTTGTGCTTAAACGTCGGCATTTTCCTGAAATTTCTCGGCACTGGTATCGAATAAACGTATCTTCGAGAGCGAAGCACTTGAAGGAAAGAGCACTCGACCTCGATCAAGTCCAAAATATTCGGGATGATATAGAGGGATAAAATATCGCTGCATTTGTGCAGTGAATATTTCACGATATCTGGATTAGAACTTAAGTACGAGAGCATTAGTCGTATAATATGCCGAGCTATCCTTTGAGAAAGCTGCTTATCATATTCGCAACAAAAGATATTATATATACAATTTTTCAGAATCAGTAGAAAATAAACGCAGTCATCCATGACGAAATTTCGATTTTAAATCAGTTTTGAATCAATTTTAATTTGGAATTAACTGGAAGAGGAAATTAAAAATATCGTTACATATTTATTTAATTTTTGGAAGTTCAATATTTGATATCTATGATTAATTCTCCTTCTTCAAATTAAACAATTTTTTTTTTCAAGATAAAATCTACTTTAAATAGAATGAAGAATAATATTCCATTAGCTTCAATTTTTGAAATTTAATTTGCGAAAATCCTTTAGACTCATTGATTTATAGCTCGAAGATTACTAATGCATTTGCTTTCAGAAAAAGTCATTTCAGAAAAAATTCATTTAATTTCTTTTATAAATTTTAATTTTTTTTATAGACTTTTATTAGACTTTTATAGACTTTTTATCGCATGAAACAATATCTATTTTTCTTCAATTTTGGAAGAGAATTTACACTATCTCCTTTCTCTTTTTATCTTTTGTAAAAATAACTTCATTATAGTATTTTGAAAAATTCTCAAAATAAGTTACAAGAATATGCAATGAAAAATGGAAGTTTTCATTTAAGAAATTGAAGATGACCTTCACATGATCTTTAACCGACGATCCAAGGTCAAATCAATGTTATATCCCCCTCGAAGTGATAAAACTTTTGTATGAAACATATTTTTCTAAAATCCCGTAATTCTCAGCTATTGACTATTCAAAATAAAATGAGACCCTGTATATAATTCACACATAGTATACTTAAATATAGATTAGATGCATTATGATTGATGTTTTCCAAATACACGTATTGCGTGTGGCATGAGAAGAAGCGATCTCTGAAAGGATCTTTTAATTTTATTTGCTACGAAATGAGAAACGAGGATGCGCAATGTGTGAGAAATCGCATATATAGGGGAGTAAAAAGTTGTAAAATCTTCTCAAGGAGAATGTTATATGAAGCGGTGAAGGGTCATGAAAGGGTTGGGCTTGTGGCGCAATATAAAATCCCACAGTACGTGGAGAGTAAGTGCGGGGTCCGCCCGTTACTTGCGCGATGCTAAACAGTAAAGCAAACTGAAAAATCGGCGCACCTGTCTTGGTTCGTTGCGTCACGCCGTTACGCATACGTAAAGCGAATGAATGTATTGATTAAATCGATTCTGGTTTTAGGGATGCCACGTTAACATCGAATTTCCAACAAATTTAATATCAGTATTTAGATAAAGAACTTTCTACTTGGAAAGGAAAAAATACTGAGATGTATCTATTTATACAGGGTGTTTCATTTTAATTGTCTCACGCAAATATCTTGAAAAATATGAAAGATATAGAAAAACGTTTCAGACAAAAGTTGTTTGGTTCGAAGGAGGACATAAGATGGTGTCATTGATTTGACCTTAAACAAATGTCCCAAAATCATATAGAGTTCAATTTTATTTTTCTAAATGGAATCCCTTATTTTTTACTACATATTCTTGTAGCTTACCTCGAGAGCTTTTCAAAACACTATAATTAAGTATTTTTTTATAAAGTACTTTTTGAGTTATTTTATATCTTAATCTAGCTTTTTTTGATATAAAATATATCTTCTAAAATATTTAATTTTCGACAAAATTTAATATCATATCAATAATATCATTAATATTACTGTAATACTTTTATGTACAGAATAATAAGATGAATCATATATTACATGCCTTAAATAAAAGTTTTTAAAGTTTACAAAAAAAAAAGAAGAAATATAAGCAAATATAAAAATTTTTCTTTCTTAGTAAAATATTTGAAAAATGTTTATATATATATATGTATAACACTATTCAAACGCTATATAATTTTTCTTTTTTATACGGAAAAAAAAATGGGCACGTCGATTGCATAGCGCTCTCGTTTGCGGTACGTAAGATCTACAGGTTTAACGTTATTCGCAATTGCGAATAATCGTCGCCCGCGTACATATACAGGCTGCTTCTAAATTCATGGCCGCTAGCTGCAAATAACGATAATTCCAACTTGCCGCGAGTTGCAAAACGAAATAAAGCGCGCGGTAACTCGATTTACGCGAGCGGCCGTCGGGATATTCAACTCTTTTTTTTTTCTCTCTCTCTCTCTTTTCTCTCGCGGGATTTTATGCCTTTTTCGATACGTTTACGTTTTATAGGAGGGCATTATATCGGCGCATGTGTTTAACCGTGTCTGAGCAAATTTACGTTTGGTACGTGCGAACGCGAATTAATTCGATCGCGACTACGCTCGAAATGCGAATCGTTTCTGCTTATTGTTAGCGTAGACTCATGATTTTTTATTACCAAGAACTGCTCCCGAAAAATTTCACGAAACACGCTATAAGAATTTCATGAAACTTGCTCAAGATTCTTCAAGATTATATATAGCTCTTACATATTAAGGATGTTTTGGCTGTACAATAGCAGTAAAAAAATGTCAAAATTAAAAAAAAAATTATTTCTTACGTTTATATTGTTTGAAAAATCATATAAATAAATCTGGATTATAAAAAGAATTAAAGTATCACAAAATATGGTTTTTAACATCTTCGTAAAAAAAAATTTGTAAATTGTAATTAATATTTTTCCTAATTTATGACAACTTTTGGTTGTGAATATCCCCTAAAATTAACTATAAAAAAACAAAAAAAAAAGAGAAATTTGCAGAGAGAGAGAGAGAGAGAGATTTTTTCTACAATTTTTAGTATATAATAACTTAATATAAATTACTTATATAAAAACTTAGTATAAATAACTTTTAAACGAGTAAATGGATCTAAATCAAATTGCACAAATATTTATTAGTTTTTTTAATATATGTAAAAATGAAATTTATTTTGTTGATTTTCCATAAGAATCTCATTTTTAATTTAAATAATTTTCAAGCCATATTAAGAGACGTGTGCTTAGGTTTTGCACATATACTTAAAAGAATAGGTTGCGAAATTTTCATTTTTGCTTCTGTCAATATTTTGACATATGATACATAACATCCTTCAACATTTGATATTCATTCTTGTCATTCTACAACCAAATAATTAAATAATTAAATAATTAATTCTTCTTTCTAGAATTTTGCAAAAAAATTGTCTGTTTTATCATAATTATCAATTTTTAATATTATATAAATTTTATAACATATACACATATTTTTAGCTATACTTTTAAAAAAGTTTAGTTCTAAATACGTTTGATATAAGTAACTAAATACAAAATATTTGAGAAACATAGAGAGTATCTCTTTAAGATCCAGTGTAATGTCCAGTCAGGCGACTTTACGTATTTCCAATATTTCAGTTAGATTATAATATGAATAATTCATAGGAAGCTCTCCAAGTTTGATTGGAATATCGCGGAGTAACGTCGAGTATTTCGATTTGTAAGTCCCCTTGATTTTAGTCTAAAAGGCGTGCTTTTTCTTATCCGTCTCTCATCCAACAATCTTATCAAATTAATTCGTCAATAATGATTCTCTTATCGTGAATTGATTATTATTGTTATTATGAGATAGATTGATATTGTTATTATTTGTATTAGTTACGTATTACGATCAAAGAGAGACAAATTCGTAGGTAAAGCCATATTCGTTCTAAAATTGAAGAGAAATATAGAGAATGAAAATTTCTGCGCTGTGCAAGAGCTGGTTAAGTCTTTTATATAAAATTTAAGCTGCGAATTTTTCGAATTAGCCACGGATTTTATATTATAATTAGAGAGCACACATATACCCACACACGTACTCCTGAGACCTGGTTATCTCTATTTTTCTCTCCTCATTGTAGACTTTCTTCATTTTACTTTCTCTCTCTCTTCATCTTTGAGCATATATTTAACGTCCCATGAAATTAAAATGTCGTCGCGACCGACAAAAGAATGAGAAACCGCTTGACTCTCTCACGTCATGACATTTACTATCACAAATTTATATTTTATTTGTTTTTTTTATAATTATTATTCTATATACATTTTTATAATTATTATTTTATTATTATTAAGAATGTATGTGACATATATCGAAATATTAACAAAAGCATTAAAATTTCATAGATTGTTCTACTATTTCTTCTGAATATTTGTGCAAAAACTAAGCAAAACAATTCTCTTAACGGTTTGGAAGTTATTTAAAGTTACTATTGATTCTTATGGAAAATCGCCTATTGTAGCACTTATTGACAAATTGACAAAGAAAAAATATTACCAGTGAAATAAAAATTTTCTTATATATTAAGAAAATTTTAATAAATATTTGTGCAAAACTTGATTACTAAAAAATTGTAGAAAAATATTATCTGTCTCTTTTTCTCTTTCTGCAAATTACTCGTTTTTTATTGTTTGTTACAGTTGATTTCAAAGGATATTCACGATCAAAAGTTTTTGCCATAAATTAGGAAAAATATTAATTAAAACTATTTTCTTTTACAAAGACGTCAAAATCCATATTATTTTGCGATACTTTAATTTTTTTCATAACCCAAATTTATTTTTTTTAATTTTTTAAACAGTATAAATGTAAGAAACATGTTTTCTTTTTAATTTTGACAATTTTTTGCTACTATTGTACATCCAGAACATCCTTAATCTACATTTATAGAAAATTTATAGAAAATGTCCAAAAAGTAGCTAGATTTATACAGTGTGTCAAATTATTATTGTATGGTAAGCCTTGAATTAGATCATTGGATCAATTTAGAGTAATATGTCAAATCCTTTTTTTTATCATTTTATTTTATTAATATCATTTTATTTTTTATAATATTATTATTTTATATAATATTATAATATTATATAATATTATTTTATATAATATCATTTTATTTTTTTCTGTCACTTTAATTTCTATCTATTTAACTTTATACTATTTTTATATTAAATGTATTAATTGTTGTTCTACTTTTGTTCTATTTCTGTACAATTATTGAAAACATTTTGTTTTTATTATAGCGAGAGAAATATACGTTTGCTAAATATATATTCTAGTCATTCTATTATTTATTTAGCATTTATTATATTTTAAAACAAAGCTATGTTTAAATCGAAATAAAATAATATAATTTAAAATTAATCCTATTGCTTGCTTAGTCAAAGACTCGTCAAAGACGTTTATAATAGCGCAGTTTTGAACTGATTATAATTAGATTTTCTGTTTAGTGCCTTGTGTTGAATTTATTCGTAAATTCGATGCGTAAATAAATCCGTCCCGTTGCATCGCGTTGAAAATACCACCCTCGATGATTAGAATTCACGAGGATCCGACACACCTCTCGTTCTCTCTTTCTCCCTCACGGCGAACGCCGTGATTTCGCCGTGATTTTCTTACTCTCTCGTCTCTTTGCTTTTCTTCCGCCCATTTGTTTCACCGCTCTCTCAGGATCAACCAATCTTCACGCCTTCATCCTGAGATACCGATCGACCATATCATAACGATTCACCGATGTCGTGCTAGATTTTTTTCCCTCCCCTCTTTTCGCGTGAATTGGCCGACGTGAGAAACCGAGCCCTGTGCTCAAATTTCGATTATCGTTATTAACATGGATTTTGGTGAACTCGTCGGCGTTGAGCACTGCGTCAATTTGATTATCTGATCGCTAACCAAATCTCTCGATCTCTTCATTTTCCATCGCGATGTAAGACAAGAATTTCGCTTTATTCGTGGTTTACATTATTTTCGATCTAGTTCCGAGTGGGAAGTAACTATAAGGGTGTATCCTACTTCAATGTTCCCCTTTAATTCAGGAGAGAAGTTTGCTTGCTTCGTAATAAAATAAAATAAAAAAAAAAATTGACGAATATAAAAACATACATTTTATAACAAAAGAGAATTCATCTTATTTTTATCAAACTTAACAAAATTACAAATTATTGTTTTTCTATAATCGATACTGATTTTAGATATAATTTGTTTTTATATCTATAATATATTTATATAACGGCTATTTTAGACAAAACAAAAAATAATTTTTTAGAGCTTTTAATAAAGATTAGTTTGTATTCTAATAGACTTTGCGATCCCTTTGAATGTTTTTCCACGCAAGCGAATTAGGAGCAACTTATTTCATGCTGCACGAACATCGCTCACAAGTCGCAATGCAACCGGAAGAAATTTGATTTATATCGGTGCTATTGTTTCGCATTCCGAGCAATTTCTGTCGAGCGTGTGTCGCGAAGATATTTGTATTCTCACTCGCATTTCGTGTTGTCAAAAATTTTTTTTTTAAATTTACGTGAGGTCGCGAGACCATTCCTTCTCACTGCGCGCTGCCATTCTTCATACGCGCGAATTAATACTTAAAAATCACCAACCACGTCGTCCTTTCTTAAGGTTGGTCAGGATGAGGGAGAAAAACTCATAACTCTCGCAAGATTCGACTCGAGGAGCGATATTAACCGTAAGATTTGTGTCGCGATAAAAGACGTCCGACCGGGGATCAAGATAAATGCGCTTATCATCGAAGAAATTGGTCTCCGTATCGACAAGCAATTCCTTTCCTCTGCGGATTTAATATCTTGCATTGTCTTTGTAATCCTTACGTTTCGAGAAGTTTTAGTCTTTGAGAAAAACGATTAAAGAGTCGAACAGAAACACAATCGCAGTAAGTAGTATAATATACAAAGGAGAGAGGTTTGCACATAAAAGTCTTTCAAAAATGGATTGGCCTAAAATCGCGACATTTTTATCAAAAAAATTTGGCTTAAGAATGTATGTGTTATTTATTTAAATATTGACAGAAGCATGAAAATTTTATAGATTATTCTACTATTTCTTTTATTTCGAATCTTATCTATTTCGAAATTTTAATATTTGTGCAAAACTTGATTTAGATCCACTTATTCGTTTAAAAGTTATTTATTAAAAATTGTAGAAAAATATAATCTCTCTCTCTTTCTCTCTCTTTCTGCAATTTATTCATTTTTTTATTTCTTAGAATTGATTTCAAGAAATATTCATAATAAAAAATTCTTGTCATAAATTGGAAAAAATATTAATTACTATTTTAATTACTATTAATAACTATATTTCTTTTACGAAGACGTTTACGAAGTTTTTTACGAAAACCATATTATTTTGTGATACTTTAATTCTATTTATAATTTGGGTTTATTTATTTAATTTCTTAGAGAGTATAAACGTAAGATTTTTTTTTTAATTCTGAATTTAATTTAATTTCTTAATTTTTTTTAAATTTTAATTTTAAAAATTTATTTTAAATTTGAATTTAATTTAATTTGTTTAATTTTTAATTTTTAATTTTGCTATAATTGTACATCTAAAAACATCTTTAAACCCATGAAAGGGTTTATCTTCTTTCTATATTTTTCATCTTGTTAGTTTAATAATTCTCTGATCAGCTACAATGTAGCTGTTATATAAATATGAACTTTCGCAAAATGCTATTTCGAGGAAAATACTCCTTTAAAGGACGTAGAAGACAACCGGTATTCGAGCAGAATCGCTCACCAGCTCGCTCTCGAGATTTCAATAACGCTCGCGTATCTCCAACTTTGTTTTACTTCGCGACGATAGTCAGCCGTGTCGCCTGTGTTATTCAACATCGGTAGTCCATTTCCATTTCCAAGGAGGATGAAGAATCTCCACGTATTTTCCGCGGAGAGGTCGCGCAAAAATGGCGGGACACGCTTCTTACATCCCGGGCGATCTCTCATTTTTTTTTTTTTAACATTGCTTCGATTATCGTTCTCGAAAGATTGAAAATCTCATAGATCTTGTCGTCCGCGAGTCTCATCTTCCAGGCCGTCGTCGAGGGTTTTTACGATTCTTCGGCGGACGTTTACGCTTTATTGATTTACGTGTGCGCTTCGCGCGCAACGACACGGTGTTTATGTCCCGGCAATTTCAGCGGCGGCACAATATTACGGTAGTGATTTCGCATTACGGGCTTACATGAGGTCGCGCGCGCATGATAGGATATTTCTTGGCGGGGCGAAAATTAAGTGATAAAATTATAAGTGTTATATAATGGTGCCACGAACGTTAAGCCGCACCGAGGAAGAGAGAGAGATGCCATTCCACCGTGATCTCCTCACGCAAAACGAACGTTGAGAGGAGGAAGGGGAGGGGAATTTTATGAAGCAAGTTTCGTAATATCGAGCTTTCGTGTGTGTGCGCGCGATCGTTCACGTTTCGGCCGAATTAATCGGACTATTACAAAAGGGATAGACAGCAACGGAGAAAAAAAGAAGAATACGAACGGGTTGCCTGCTAAAAATTTTTAACGGTTCAGTCGCGGCGGCCAATTCGATCGTTCGTGCCACCATTATTGGGAATTTCTGACACTCTAACGAGCGCGATGCGTAACTGTCGAAAATTAAAAAAATAAAAAAAAAAGAGGGTAGTTTAAGTGGCGATAAATTCCGGTCTCTGCTTGATGCGAATCGATCAACCGAGTTTCGCCGAATTAAACCGCGCCCGGGGGTAACTCTTAATTACCAGATCGAAACAGCAGCTTCTGGCGAGCTCGTGATTAATGAATGATTTATTTTGGATTTTGTTAGAGAAGAGAAGAGGAAGAATAGCGACATTCATTAGTACATTGATAATTGATATCTTTAAAATCGCTTTTTTTGTATGGAAAATGATAAATAAATAGAATACGCGTGAAAACATATATAATCCAGTGTTTTATAATAATAAAAATTTTATTAATAATGAAAGAGAGTAATAAGGGCGTATATATACTACTAAAGACATTTTCAGCATGATTTTTAAAATTGTTTCCATTCATCGCTAGCGTATAACAATAAAGGATGCTGATTTATCGATCAACTAATATACAGTGTTAAAAAAAAAATATATTTTAAGAGGATTTAATATGTCCAGAAACAAAAAGTCTTAATAAACATGGACCTGCAAATGAGCTGTTTTTGGGATATTCTTATTTTTTTTATTTTGTATATTATTTTTTTTATAATTTTTTATTTTTATTTTTTCAAATTTTTATTTTTATTATAATTTTTATTGTTTCAAATTTTTATTTTTATTAGAATTTATGCAAAAAATAACACAAATATTTTAAAAACGGCTCATTTAAGAATCTATCTTTATTAAGACTTTTTAACTTATTTTGAGATATACTAAATCCCCTTAAAATAACCTCCTTAATAATTTATCCTTTTTTCACACATCCTGTATAGCTGGAATAGAGAGAAGAACGCGTTTCGATTGATTTAATCATTAACGATTCATTATCGAATATATTACCTGCTCCGCGCATTTCCATTCAGCGATTCTAAATAATTCTCCCCAGCGATACATTCTTCATGAGTTAATTACTGAAAATTATTCCCGAATCAATAAATAAGGCAATTAAGAATGGCCGGATGCAGTATCGGAACGGAGAACAAAAAAAAAAAAAAATAAAATAAAATAAACCCGTTGGCGGACAAGCATAAAATAATATTCTTCCATGTCTGTATTATATCCTCGTGTTCCCCCAACTGGTTTTGGCTGTATTAAGCAATCCCGGGAACATCTCGTTTATTGTAAAAATACGCGGAGCCGCGCCACGTCGATTTTCCAACCGTTTCCGAAATGTTTATCTTGTCGTTACATCGAACGAGCGACTGCATATTACCAACGGAATTTCTATCAGCGGATTTTCCAATCACTGCCTCCCTTTCCGTCACGTCATTTATCGAATTGGTCCTCCGCTTTTTCATCATCGATATATTTGTTTCATTCGGTAATATTAAGTATAAAATATGATATTAAATATACTGGTAAAGTCTCGTATCGCGCGCATTCGTCTGGAAAATCAATTCAACTATAATAAAACATATACATATATGTATAGACGGCACGAGACGGGCGCGTGTCGTGTGATTTATAGCCGGGGCGCTATTCTCGTATCAAAAATAGATGTATGCGAGATTTGCGAGATCGTATCGGGGCTCGCGTATGTTCTTCGGGGATTAGATAATTACCGTGGCTTCAACGTCGAAACCATCCTCTATGTGCCGTTTGAAACCTTAACGATCACGTGTCAGGATTCTCCTATATATTCTCGTAACCTCTTTACTTAATCGGGAGCCAGACTCTAAGCAAACTTTAGGGCGGATCGCATGATTAACGGCGCGTTTTGAAGGATATGGCGTCCCGTTGTTTTAGACACAGAAACGTATCGTGCACGGCAATTATCGACCGTATCCTTCTATCCAATAAATTCGACGTTAACGATTCTATTTTGAAATTATTATTTCGCATAGCGCCTTAAGTGAATATGATTAACTGAAATTCGTAAAAAGTGACAGATCTATGAAAACGTGATGCAAATATATTAATAAAATTTATTTATATATATATATATATATACAAGGTGTCTGGCGTCAATTGCATCACTCGTATGCAGGTAGAGCAGATAAAACTGAGAAGAAAAATCCTGTACCATTTTTTTTTATAACGCTTAATAAGAGAGTTACTATTGAGTAAAGTCTGGCCAATCATCGCCGATCTTTAGCCGGGCGCACGTCAGTGAGGCGCTGTAAACAGCTGAGCGCTCACGCACATATGCCAGGCGCGCGGCTCATTGACGTGCGTCCAGCTAAAGGTCGGCGCTGAATTGCCAGACTTCACTCAATAATAACTCTTTTATTAAACGTTATCGAAAAAAATGATACAGGACTTTTCTTCTCAGTTTTATTTGCTTTATCTGCACACGACGAGTGATGCAATTGACGCCGGATACCCTGTATATGCTGCTTATTTTTATTAAATATTATGTATAATAGATTTTATGCAATAAATTGAGAACAAATTCAAGAATTATTTAATGACTATATCTTCTTAGTCAATAAAGTATAAATTTACATCCAAAAATTAAATGACTTGTGTGCCATATAAATTAATTCCAAAATTAAATTAATTATTTTCGGAAGGGATTTGTCCCAAATTCAACATCACAATTATAAAAAATGTATTCGTGACGTAATTTCTGAATTAATTAATATTCAGTAATTTTATTTTGCTTTGCTTAGTATTATTTTTTACATTATATTTTAAGCTGATAACTAGATATACGAGAGAGCTTATTGTAATGCTATGTTTCAAAAGAAATGCAATTTATCGTTAAAAATGTAAGAAAAATATTGTAATTATGATGTAATTGTAATTTTCTTTATGACAATTTGTTGTAAATTGATATATCGTAATCAAAAGTATTTAATTCCTTGATTCCGTCCTGAAATTTCATTCTCTACCCTATACGTATGTGGACAACCGTAAATGTATTTTGAATTTTAGCAATTGTCACACAAATTCAATCCCTTGAAATTCAAGTCCGCTATGCGGAATTCGGATTGCACGCGCAAGTTTCGTCTTTGATGTGGTTGATTGCTATTTTCGATGCATCCACGGATAGCAGCGAGGCTTGTTTAATGCAACAAGTTCGAATTGAGGTCGGCATGCGCGTATACATCCCTTTAGAATTGTTCCATATGTTTTGAGAAGGACTTATAAGATCTTGTAAACACGATAAGATAAAATCTATATTGGCAATCCTACATAAATTTTACAAAAAAAGTATGATTGTTGTAAAATTTCTCAAAAATAAAATTAAATAAAAATTAAATATTCGGCATATTAACTCGGCATATTAATATATATATATAATATATAAAAATAATTTTGTATTATAACTGTTAGTATTTTAATATTTCATAAACCGAAAATTAAATATATTAATCTTATTATATAAAAAAAAATCATAAGAAAATTTGCTTGATATTTATGAATGTAAAATGCTTTCTTTATTACATTAAAAAACGTATGGAGAAAAAATTAAGACATTTTGTTTGTAATGTTGAAATAATATAATATTTTTTTAAATATAGATATTTTCAAATGTCTGTTGAAATAAAAATATTATAAATAAATAAAGCTATCCAAACACACTTTTCACATATAAAATCCAATTTTTTTTGCATCCATGCACGTTTATCGTTTTAAACATTTTCCATAACATTCCGTCCAATTTCCTACAGTTTCACAACGCAATGAAAATGTACTACAATAGATTTCAGTGTTTTGAGATCCTAGTTTCAATGATATTGCTAAATTATAAATATGTCGAGATCTTTTATATTATGTACATCAAGATGTTCCTAAGTTATTATATTTTTTGAAGATACAATCTTATTTTCAATAAAATAATTATGTACAATTGTACACACATATTTAATAAAATTGTTAAGCTTGGTAATATTAAAATATTTCTAATAATTGTAAATATCAATAAGAATACAACGCGATATTTTGTATCTATTGTATAAAATCACATCTCTATGGTTAACAAAGGAATAACATTCTCTTTAATTTCTCTTTTTTGGGAAGAGAGTAAAACTACAACTGAAAATAGTATATATGAGAAATGGACAAAATATTTTTATTGGAGCTGGAGAGAAAGGTATGTGAAATATTGTATTACGTCTATCGAAAAGAGAGAGAGAAAGAGAGAGAGAGAGAGAGAGAGAGAGAGAGAGAGAGAGAGAGAGAGAGAGAGAGAGAGAGAGA
>JBCEZX010000048.1:4249126-4262026 GCA_039654345.1 Cataglyphis cursor
TATATATATTAAAAATAATGGATTTCTTTTTCCCCAACCTAATATATTATTGAACATAATAACATCACGATGGAAAAACATCATTTTTCATTTCGATGAAATAATCATTTAAGAATGCATAAATATGTCATACGTCAAAACAATGACAAAAGCATGAAAATTTGTTATATTGTTCATGTGTCATATGAATGTGTCATATGTCAAAACAATGACAAAAGAATGAAAATTTCGTAGACTGTTCTATACTATTTCTTCTGAGTATCTGAGCACAATTCTTTTGACAGTTTGGAAATTATTTAAGTTTAAAGTTAGTATTGATTTTTACAGAAAATTGCATGTTGTAGCACTTATTGATAAATTTGACAAGAAAAAAACATTGCCAATCAAATAAATATTTTCATATATATTGATAAAACTCTAATAAATATTAGTGCTAAATTTGATATAGATCCACTTATTTATTTAAAAGTTATATACTAAAAATTATAAAAAAAATATTCTCTTTCTCTCTCTTTCTGCAAATTACTCGTTTTTTTTGTTTCTTGCAGTTGATTTCAAGTGATATTCAAAAGTTTGTTATAAATTAAGAAAAATATTAATTACAATTATTTTCTTTTACGAAGATGTTAAAAATCATATTATTATATTATATTATATTATATTATATTATATTATATTATATTATATTACATTTCTTTATATATATAATAATCTCTCTGTTAATTTTGTGTAAAAATATTAGACAAAGATAAGAAAAATAGACGAAGATAAGAAAAATGAAGGGAAACTCTATTGATTTTACAGTCACGTAATTACATTCATATTACAATGATGATTGATGCCTCAATAATTGTTCATTCTAATCATTCTTAAAGATAATGTTAATTTAAAAACTTAGGATGATAAAGGTCAGGATAAACATTAGGCATTTGCAAACGCCCGTTATATGACTGCTCAATTGAGCTTAAAGCGCAATGGAAGGTAGAAGGTAATCAGGCACGCCATTGAAACAGTTAGATCGATATCCGGTATTAATTCCAAAAACACGTGACCCAAGCTGACGTTGATCGCTTTCTCTCTCTCTCTTTCGTCGTGATAGTTTATAGTTTTAATTAAATATCATATTAATCGGATTTTTGATCGGTTTACTAGCAACAATCAATCGAGAGAGCTTGCACGCATGCTGCCTATGATCTGGTTTAGATTAGTTTGAGAGTGATTCTGCATAGTATCTTCATTATCTCGAGATTAACTCAATATGCTAGGCTTACTATCCATTAAAGCTGTGTGCATTGAATAGCAGCGTTTTGTATAGAAGTGCATTAATTAATACACTAATATTATAAATGATAAATTTACTATCTGACGAAAAATTAATCGATATGTCAAATATCAATAATATGTTAAACCTACCGTTTTTGCACGACAAATAAAGAATTAACACACACGCATGCGAAATATAAAATATTTATTCTATACTAAAATATATAAAAAATAATATACTTGAAAATAAAAATAATTTGTAGTTAGTTAATATAAAAAATCGACAACAATATTGCAATGTCCGGAGATTGAAATATAGGTTATGTTGTGACAGATCGTTTTGCCATCTTGGTGCAAATATACATTCACGGATTAACTGGCCTCTCTGCTCTGGTGAGATTGATATGGCAAACCGTGGTGTTTCCAAATTAGTTGCGTATTTGGCATCAGAGTGACGTTGACTAGCAAGTTCCCGGAATAATCTATGATCTTATGTATATGTCAATCTCTATTATCTTAAGGACATTTTGGTTCTATAATAGTAGCAAGAAGCTTTAAAATTAGAAAAGAAAACCAATATATTTCTTGGTTTATACTGTTTGAATAATTAAATAAATAAATCTGGATTATAAAAAGAATTTAAATATCACAAAATAATTTAATTTTAACGTCCTTGTAAAAAAAAATAGTTGATTAATATTTTTCCTAATTTAACAAAAATTTTTAGTTGTGAATATTCTTTGAAATCAACTGTAAAAAACAAAAAAAACGAGTAATTTATAGGAAAATTTTGAATTACTATAAGTATTTTGCTAAAATTTTTAGTAAATAATTTTTAAACAAGTAATAAGTGAATCTAAATAAAGTTTTGCACAAATGTTTATTTTGTGTTTATTTTTAATTTTGTTAATATTTGTATTCGCTGGCAATTTCTTTTTTATCAAATTTGTCAATAAGTATAATATGTAATTTTTTATAAGAATCAATACAAAATTTAAAGTTAAAAATAATTTTCATATCCTAAGAGAGTCGTGCTCATATTTTGCATTAATTTAAATTTTAAATTTAATTTTTAAATTTATTAAATTTTTTATCCTAATAGATACTCAAAAGAAATAGTAGAACAGTCTATGAAATTGTCACGCTTTTATCAATATTTTGACATATACATACATCTTTAGTACAATCGTAACTGTTTTCAATAAATTTTCACGAAGAACATCTTAATGCGCTTTAATTCTTTAATTCTACAACAAATTCGTACATAAATACATTCTGTATTTAGTCGGTAGACGAAAGTTTCGTGTTTCCCGATACTTTTCCATTAACCCAGATTTAGATATAAGGAGTATAAGAATATTAACAATTGACGAACACGCTTTATCTTACTTCGCGAAGATCGCCAAGTATTTCTTTTAAGTAGAATATGAAGTGAGTGCGCGGGATTCTCGTTTGCTGCAGTAAATAGTTTTGGAAAAGATATTCGATTACAATTTTCCGCTCGTTGAGAAGAAAGAATATTATATGTATTCAAGAAAATTTTGTACATGTAAATATATGTTTATGATTATGACATATGTCATATTATTTTTTGACAAGTGCATTTCTTTATTTACATTATTATACGTTTTGTCTTTATCTCTCCGAAGTAAACGATGTAACGATGTTCTTCTCTTTTCTGTCTTAATCATGTAGAAATTAATAAACACGATTAAATATAATTATTATCAGTGTGCATTTTTCAGTTGTGTAATAACTATCGATTGGATAATTAATGAAAATGGTAAAAGCGGTTAAAAACATGCAAATTTTTTATATTTATATTACATTATACTTAAAATATAAAAATATTTAAATAATTTATTGCCATTAATAATGGTTTTTCGTTTTTATTTTATCTCTTCCATTATTTTCGCATTTCAAGACAATGATGCGCAATACATCGAACGGGATATGTGGTTTGCAGCAAATGTCGTTCACATGACATAAACTGCAGTAGCAGTTTCATTGACAGCCCGGAAATTTCGGTGGCTTACTCGATGCACATCCACATACGCGTACTGCACTGTGTGAAAATGAGACTCGATCGCTCCACAGTTCGCTCCTGTTCTAATCTTTTAATTGCGTTTCCTGACGCACCTAACCAGATTGAGAAGTTTGACGCAATATACTTTAATAGTTTTGTAATGAATTTTGAAGGAGAGGTTAAGATACATATGTACATGTACTACACACACAAATACATATACATACATATAGACGTTGCGGAAAAAATACATTATTGTTTTAGTTTTTTAATCTCCTGAATAGAGGATTTATCAGCGGAAGCTGATGTACGGATGATCCCGAAATTGATTTACGGTGAAATAAAATGTCACAAAAATTTTTAAGCTCACGGCAAAATTTCGACGAACTCACGTCCGTCGACCTGCTTGACAAACGGAATTGTAAACCCAAATATTGATTGGAATATTGTTGAGAAGTCAGAATGGAGGACGCGGAAACAACAATGTAGAGGTGAGAGGAGGAGAGGATTTTCGTGGTACGAGAATTTAGAGTTGCATTGTACGAAACGATACATTGTTATATTTGCGTTTCCGCGAAATGTTGCGTGAAGCTTTTAATGCGGAATGTCAAAACTCCTTTTACGAGACATGGAAATTCTGATTTGACATCGCGCGTTTTAACAGTCCGCGCTTTCGCCGCTTGACAAAAGCGATACGCTTCAGCGATGCGCTTCTGCCAATCAGCGGTGACTACGCTTCTTGCCGTTTCATGATAATCCCGTGTTTGCGCTGCTATCGTCATCGACGTGTTATTTAATTTTTGTTCGCGCAGAGCGACGCTCAAATTTTTATACCGCGCTGATTAAAAGCCACGATTTCAAATGGAAATCTCTGTTAACGAAATTCAAATAATTCTCGACACGCGCATCTCATTATAAGAGTTGAATATTACCCAAAATTATCGCGATCCCGAAACGTGAACCCGCTACTAGAGAAACTTATTTCGAGAAAAATTGATCGTGTATGTAAATTATGCAGTTTTTACTTTGCACAGACATGTTGGCTTAGTACCAAAACCGGTTTTGCGGTCTCATACTCATTAATAATGCGAATTCGAAGAGCTCACTATTATGTAATGTATGCCTCAAAAATAACGTCAGCGAATTCTTATTTAAAAAGCAGATTAAATGTAAAATTAAATCTGAAATTTAAAAGTAAAAAATAAATTTCAATGAAATATGAATATAAAATGTAATTGTTTTTAGACTGCGCGTTTTAACTTTGGTTGAGAGAAGAGTTAGTTGACGTTTCTATAAAAGAACATATATTTTGGCATAAAATATCATTTACTACATATTTTTATATAAAGTATTCTGCGATCTCGGAAACACAATTGAAACAAGAGACTCTGCGCGCTATTTTTTCTTATCATATAATTATCTCGACAAGCACTTTGCACCAAAATTCAGATATGACCTCGACTCATTTCGTCCGCGCGTTTTTTTCACGCTCAGACAAATCGACTCGTTGGGGGGGGGGAGGGGGGAAGGTTGCTGAGCGATTGTCGCAATTTACGGCGTTGTTACGTCGGCTCAGACCCAAAAATACGTCCCTGGCACGTAATGAGGTTGTGTAGGAAGAAGAAGCTCCCATGCTAAATCTCCTGTCGCGGCTCACATTACTTATTCCGTTCGCGACTACGGGGACACACTCGAGGCGTTGTCGTCGAGGGAGAGAGAGAGAGAGCGCGTATTTTTTCTTTTTTTTTTCTTTCTTCATCGTTTCACGGACTCTCTATCCGCGTGCGGTTTCTTCGACAAACCCGGTCCTGTTTGCACGAGAAATTCTCGCGTCTCTCATCCTCCCCGGAGAATGTCAAGCCCGACGTTGCGTCAATAGACGGACCCTGTCGCTAGATCTCGGCGGGATCGTAAACACATCCGTCGCCGCGTTCGCGCGCGATTTTTCGCCTGTGTTCGTCGCGATCCTATGTAGGTGCTTAATACAAGTTTCTGCTCACACATGATCGAGCTTCGTATGACGAGAATTCAAGATCAAGGAGAGAAAGTTTTTTTTTTCTAAAGGTATTTTTATCAGCTGGAGAAATTTTAAACCTTTCCGAGAAAAAATGGAAACTTATAATATCATATGCTATAATTAAATCCGAAATTTGGCGCAATATATGATCTGTCTATATATAATTAAATCTAAAATTTGATTAAATCTAAAATGCGTTATAATGTGTGGCCATATATAATAATATCCGAAATTTGGCACAAAATGATCTTATTTTTATATAATCATATTAGATAGATATGATTATATATGAAAACAGATCTGGCCCAAGATGATTATACATGTAAAAATAAAATCATATCACGCCAAATTTCGGATATTATTATATACGATCATATAAAATATATTATTATGTGCTATTATATTACGTGATTTTATATAATTATATTAAGTCTATTTTTTCGGGTTTTTAATTTACAAACGATATGAAGGATACAAAAGAAATAATTTTAATTTATTTATAGTTTCTGTATATAATATGGCACTTTACCTAAAGGAAAGATTTTTCACACTTGTAATATATACATATAATTAAAAATGATGTATGATAATTTTTTATTAATACAGATGATTATAAAAAATGATACAATTCATAATGCACGGTGCGTGATAAAAATATTCTTTTTTTTTAAATTTATTTACTTTTCATTTGATTTAATATCATTCAATATGCTAACATAATTCCTAATATGCTATTTACCAAGGAAATTCATTTCAATTGGAAGTTATAAAAAATAAAGAACGAGAACGCGTTAATTCATTTCAATGTAATGCATCCTGTGATTATGGATTTTTTTCCAGCAATAATAGCCTCGTTGTCTCTGAAAAATTCAATAGTTACATCCGCTTGCGCTTTATCGTTTACGCGTTTAATGAGTATTAAACCATTTCCAGCATTATTTTATAGCGCGTTTGACGATTATATTTCCGCATTGTTCGTAAAATAGCGACTTGAATGAGTGTTAATTTCAACGGTCGTTATTGCGTAGAATAGGAAATTTCCGTCATTTCGCGCCAGCTCAGTGCATTATACTTCTGCAAATGGTAGTTTCATATATCGGGCGTTACAAATATGCCTCTCTCTCTCTCTCTCTCTCTCTCTCTCTCTTTATCTATTTATCTATATCTCTGTCTCAGTTATCCTCTCTCTTTCTATCTACTTAGAGAAGCTGCAATTTGTGCGACGCAAATCTACTGAAGGGACCACGATTATTTGAGACGAAATTGCATATCTTACAGCCTGCAACTGAAGGCGGAAAGACGTTCCTCGATGAATTATATTCCAGCGAGCAGTGCGGCATAATGAGGAGCAATTTAAAACGTTGAAAGAGCAAACTTGTAATCTACGCACCTCTCGGCTTTTTAATTAATATTACTTCGTCCCCAGGCGCCTACATTTGTGCGAAGATCGCACCCTTCGATACGCGAGGAGGAGGGAGAGAAAGAATGCTACTTTTTCTCTCTCTTTCTCTCTCTTTCTCCCGGAGAAATTCGTTTTAGGTCTATATTTCGTTATACATCCGAAGTTTCCATCGCGCCCTGAAAAGCCCTCCGTGTCCCGTAACTTCAAAGGGATTTCGAAACTTTTTGTCGACTGAACCGGCGTTATTTCTCTGTCACCTGGTCAGAGCCGTTTGTTCCAAAGCGTACGATGTAAAAGTAATTTAGGGAGCCCGGTCCAACGTTCTCACTCGGCCTGTGTATATTTATGAAGCAGTTCGTAACTGTGTTCAGAAGAAGGGGGAGGGGGAGGAGAAAGAGAGAAATGAAAGGGTATATATACCCGGTATATTGAAAATAACTTTGATCTAACAGACTGAAAATCGCGCGAGCGGATAATTTCTAGTACTGGGTACCGCGTTCCTTTGCGCGATTTTCGCACCACTACCACTCTTGTGATCCCTTGGCAAATTCTTTGTCTTCCCTGAGCGAAGATCCACGGTTCAGTTCCTCGTCTACGCGAACGTTGCTGTTTGACGAACGCTCTTTTTGCAAATAAAAGTTGATTTTGGAATCCCTTCGGGTTTTCAAGAAAAGTTGTCAGAGCTTGCAGTAATGCAGAATGAATAAGTATCTGATTACTAAGATTAAATATAAGAGAGAGTAAACTTATTTTTCTATAATAAAGTAGAATCACATTTTTTTTTTGCAAAAAACTTTTGAAGAATTGGATTTGCGATAGACTGGCAATTTTTAATTATTCCATATTTCTTTTTTTTTTTTAAATAAAATAATGTTAAACATATTGATATATCAAATATGTCATTTTATGTCTCTTATATGAGGTTCGTATTTTTAAGGAGACATAATCGATAATTCTGTTAAATTTTTTCACGCTGTAAACCTCATGCTTTCGTCGTTGATCGAAAGTTCAAACTTGTTCCGTGCCGAAGTACGGATTGATCGAAGTTTCAAAGAAATTTCCGAAGTGTTTGTCAAGCGTACAACGAGTTATTCCGAGGTACTCGCGTGTTATTCCTTTGATGTAGGATCATTTCAAGGTACTGGCTAACGTTGAAGCGATCGCTCGAAGCGCCTTGTATTACATACATGTTTGAAGATAAAAGAGGAATATAACCGTCTTTATGTTGTATATTATTCCACTGTATTATTTTATGTGCGCTTTATATTATACTAATAAATTTTATAGGAAAATTCCTTGCTTCCTCAGTGCAAGTTTTACATTTTCTTAAGAGCGTATACTTGTATAAGAATATATTCTTTCTATGAACAAAAGGTTTCACTGTGTTATTCGCAATATTCTTGATTTTCCATGTCGAGGAATCGTCATTCGCATGAGCCGGCAAAATATCGTCAGACCAACTTCTTCATTCTATCGCCAATACAAGTTCCAAAGTCAACGGAAAGAGAGAGAGAGAGAGAGAGAGAGAGAGAGAGAGAGAGAGAGAGAGAGAGAGAGAGAGAGAGAGAGAGAGAGAGACATTTAATGCATGCTTGGCTGCTCACCCGGTATACGCGGCTGGCAATATATATTTCGAGAAGCACGTAAAAAGTTTATTTTTGCTAGAAAACAAGAAACGCGGAAACGAACGCGTCTCGAGACCAAGTTTCACCGGATACATGGGATACGTTTATTCGTTCGCGCTGTTACTTGCGGACTGCTTGTTATTTAAACTCGAGGATTCCCTAACAAGGTAGTTCGTGAAATAAGACCGCGAAATCCCCGTGCGCAGAAAATGCGCGCGCTTTTTATACAGAAGAAAATTGTTCGCGGAGCGCTTAAAAATTTCAGTTGATCTTAATTTCTACTCGCCGAGATTTATATTAAAATCTCACAATGTTGAAACTTCAAAAATCGCGAATAAAGTTATCATTTGAAAATTTTAGTGAAAAAAAATCAGACTTCTTTTAAAATATCACCCTATTTATTGCAAATGAATTTTTTTTTTATCAAACAACATATGTAGATAGTTGAAAAATTTAATTTAAATATCACATGTCCCAAACGATCCATACAAATTTTTGTGTTAATTTAACATAATGTTAAATAATGTTAAATAATATAATTGAATGGTGACACTAATATTATGATAATATTTCAACGCAAAATTAATGTAAATTTCAAAATAATTTGACATAAATTTTGTGTAAAATCAACATATTTTTAATGATAAAATTAGCGTAGAAAATATATCATTAATATTTTTATAAAAAAATATTATTGACGGTCTGTAATCACTTTCATTCCTTTTATAAAATAAAATCAATATTTTTTCCATAATTTTTAACAAATAAATCTTGTCATTAATAATATACGAAACATATTTATTGTGTAAAATTAAAAATAAGTACACATTGTTATTTTTATACTTTTTTTCAATTATCTTAATAATTTAACACTTGAGTTTAATTAACACAACAGCGATAAATTAAATTAACTTTAGCTTGAATGTGTTAAATATTTAAATTTTAATAATTTTAATAATAAATTTTATTACATTTTTCAACAAGAAAACACAAATTTTGTATATAAAACGATCCACGTTTATCTCCAATCGGTTTGATGTAAAATTTTCTTTCCTCACAGCAGATGTCAATTCCGTCGTCAGTCGTAACGTCATCCCAATTTCGATAAAAAATGCATTTAACGGACGTTTGTACGTCTATAAACTCGCGGAATGCTCGAAGGCCCCGAGGAGGCATCGTCGGTAAAAAGTTTATTTCCGGTCGCGACGAACGGAAGCTTGAAAATGAAAAGGCTGTGAAACAAAATTTCACGTCACAGCCAGAGATTCACTTATTCATTGCATCATGTCGTCGACGACATTCGAGACTTCGGGACGCGAGACCGAAGTCTGCGATATACATCGAGAGCGTACATTGTTGTCGGGTTTGTTTGTGCAAAGCATCGGGGTTTGTAAGCTACATAAGTTTATTTTATCGCGCGAGAGACAGAGGCGTGTGTGTATTTTAATTGATTTAAAATTATTATACCGTTAACATTGGACTGAAAAATTCTAATCAACAGCGAATCTGAAATGAAATCTGCGAGATACAATGGGTTTGCGAGGCAACAAAACACGAGCTTTAAGCTCACGGCTCACATACAAAGCGTGTTTTGTTGCCGTATTCTCGACAAGCTACCTTGCCTACTGCTGTGCATGCTCTGCTTGCAACAATGCTCATTGCAAGCTGTCTCGTTGTCTGTTTTCGCTGATAGATCTTGCACTGTTTTACTGTGCGTGTTTCGTTACATGCAACTAGCGTGAATCTATCAGAAGGATTGTCTGTATATTTTACAAGAAATTTTCAGAAACTGGATAAGTCTGTGAGGCAAAAATAAATGTTATATATCTTTATATCCTTTTGTTTACATATTTCTTATGATGAAAAGAAAGAGAGAGAGAAAAAGAAAGAGAGAAAGAAGTTTTCTATAGAAGTTATAAACTGCACAATCAAAAAGAAATGTTTCTTGCAAGTATTGTTCGTATAGTGCACTGACAATGAGTGAGTATAATATAAATGCAATTTTAAAATGTGGCATCAATTTATAAAATTCAATATAGATAGAAATAAAATAAAATTTTATATTTGTTATGATTTTAATTACACAGTTGAAGAATTTATGTAAAAAAATATGCTGGTTAAAATTTTTGTGTTAAATATTTAACACATTCATATATTAATTCAATATATTGCTAGTGTTAATTGAACTCGAACATTAAATTATTAAAACAACTAAAAAGAAGTGTAAAAAATAACACAAATTTTAAGCACGCATTTTTAGTTTTAAACAAATATGTTTATAATTTATTAATTTTTAAATATGTTCATAAGTTATTAAATATATTTATCAACAATAACAGGATCTATTTGCTAAAATTTATAAAAACAAGTAAAAAATCGTGCAAATTAAAAACTTGCACATGGCTCCCTCATAATTTTATTTTCGTTTTTTTATAATATCAGTAATCGTAATTACAAATCGGAATGATATCAGTTTCCGAGACTCTAAAATAGTTCAATACTAATTATCCTTATATGATATTTTATTCATATCAAAATATTTAGCCCAAATTTCAAAATTCGAAGAAGTTAGAGCGTACATAAACATTTCTCAAAAAAACCAAAATTTTATAAAAAATAAACTCTTTTATCGATCCTAGTCAAATCATCAATACCAATCATAATTTAATGATATTCTATTCATGTAGAACAATTTAATCTAATATTTAAGAAATTTGTAGAAATTAGGCCGTGAAACATTTATTAAAAAATTAAAAATTTCATAAAAAATGAACCATTTCAACAATTCTAATTAAATTCAATACCAACCATGCTTTAATGATACTCTATTAATATAAAAATATTTAGCCCGATATCTCAAAATTTGATGAAGTTAGAGCAACCATATCTTTTTTTTTTTAAAGTCAAAATTTTATAAAAAATGAACTTTTTCATCAATTCTCAATTCAATTAAAATTAATACCAATCATTCTTTAATGCTAATCTATTAATGTAAAAATATTTAGCCTGATATCTCAAGATTTATGGAAGTTACAGCATGCACATACATTTATTGAAAAATTCAAAATTTCATAAAAAATAAACTCTTTTATCAATTCTCATCAAATTCAATACTAATCATTTTTTAATGATATTCATATTAAAAAATTTAGACAAATATCAAAATTTACAGAAGTTAGAACATCTTTTTTTGAAGAATTTAAAAATTTATAAAAAATAAATCCCTTTATTAATCCTAGTACAATACCAACCAACCTTGAATGATACTTTATTCATATAAAAAATTTTAGTTCATTATCTTAAAATTTATGACAGATAATCGAACTACGTCCTTTGATGCACATACAAACATACATACACACATACTCGACATTTTGTAAAAATATATTTTTTCGACGTTTTAGAACATTCTAAACACATTGGCATCAAAATTAAAAAAAAAAATTCTCCACAAAAACAAAGCTTCCTCTATGAGAAAGCAAAAATGTTGATTTTATTCTATAAAAGAAATGACAGTGACTACAAAGTATTAATAACATTTTTTCAAGTTAAATTTATTATTAAAAACATATTAATTTTATACAAAATTTATTTCAAATTACTATTAAGATTGCATTCATTTTGTGTTGAAATATTAACATAGATTAGTGCTATTTAATATATCCATAATATGTTAAATTAAAACACAAAAATTTGTGTGGACCGTTTGGGACATGTTGGTACTTGTTAAATTGAACACAAACTTTTCAACTCTGTATAACATTTGATTTTCCGACTTAACATATTTAATATAGATTATTTTTCTTAATGTATCTTAATATCTGTGTTATTTGTAATTGAAATAGTGACAGAAAAATTATAATTACATTTATATAAAACCAGAAAATTAAAGCGGATCCCCGGAAAATGTTGAAATTTTGATTGAGATTCAACTATTTTCTATTTTGTGTGTGTGTTTTCCGCGTCGGCTTTTTCTCCACGAAAAAAAAAGCTTAAGAAAGGATAACACTTTAGCCCGGACAACGTTATTTCACGGTGGCCGCCCCCGTTGTTTGTACTCGTCGGTGCAGTCAGTAAGTTTACGGTGCTAGAGAGAACGTTTAACCTCCTTCGAAGTTGCGACCGCGTTAAAAGAGTTAGTGCGCCGGTGCTGGTGTTCGTCTCTCGGTCTCGCTTTGTACATGATGCTAAAACCAGGGACCATAAGGAGCCCTATTTTATTCCCGTACGCCGTTACTAACATAGAAATAAACGCGTTTTACAATGTAACTTGATTATGAGCTGCTTTACAAGCGGCCATGCTCGCTTTTTTTCCCTAACGTCATCCGTTTGCGCACCCGGTATAGCCGAGCTTACTTCCTGTTGTAAAAATTACAAGGCGACACTTTGATTACAATGTATCTCTCTCTCTCTCTCTCTCTCTCTCTCTCTCTCTCTCTCTCTCTTATATTGTATAAGATAAGTTATATTGTATAAGAATATTGTACAATATAAGAGAGAGAGAGAGAGAGAGAGAGAGAGAGAGAGAGAGAGAGAGAGAGAGAGAGAGAGAGAGAGAGAGAGAGAG
>JBCEZX010000048.1:4264600-4278621 GCA_039654345.1 Cataglyphis cursor
TATATATATATATATATATATATATATATATATATATATCTTTCTCTTTCTTTTCTTCTGCGTTCTATAACAGCGCACGTCGCGTGGAAAGCCGAGTTATTTGAGGGTGATGGATTGTTTGATCAGTATTAGCTCGGCCCGAGCAAAGCGATATCACGTGGCACTGCGTTATCCTCGCAGCCTTGCGATCAAATTAAGACTCGATTGTTCGCATGGACGTTGATGAAGAAAATTTCATTGCAGATATGACGTACTGTTTTTCCAAACTTTTCTGTTAAACTTACTTTAGATGATCTAGATTAGAGAATTCGTGATAAGATTCGAAACAAAATGATATTTATAATTTTGTGTCGCGCACATTGTGCAGAAAATACTCTTAAAAAATTAAAATACACATACATATGTATATACACACATATTAGAGTATATATGTAATATGTAATGAGTATATATGTAATACATCATAGTATAAGTAAATTTCTATTTTGAATTCTTTATATTTCTCGCGAATTCTCTTTTTATGTGAATTTTTAGATGACTTCTGACTTTTAATCGTAATAAAATTCTAAAGAAATATTTTTTATCAATTTTTATATCAATGATTTTTTTATATAAAATATGTAATAGAGTAAATTTCAATCCATCATATGGTAGATATTCTAAATTATATAAATGTACTTTTCTAATATGTCAATTTCCAGTAAAATTCTTCTTTTCTTATAAAACGATATCGGAGAATCGATATAACTCCGCACTAAAAAACTATGCAAAATAAATCTTTGTGAGAGATTTGAATCATTGAAATTTGCAGGATATAAAATTCTTTTATACGATACGAATATGGAATTACATATTATAGAGTACATATGTCGTTAAATTTATCGTATATTTGTCGCATAAAAATAGAGTAATAAAAATAATTAATGTAAAACTGTATAAAAGATTACTCATCATCGCTTTTATCGCCACTTAAATATGTTGTAGAGGATATTCTTCTGAATAATTCCCCGCACAAAAGAAGTAGTACACACCGCATTGATTTAAGAAGAGATATAACAAATTAAAGTTTTAATTTTAATGCCTTTTGTTATTAGATTATATAGATAATATAAAATAATATTAGGAATAGTGAAGTTTGTATTTCTTGTAAAATAGGCGTGGAAAAATTTTTTGTTTACATTTACGGGATAGATACATGGTCGTGGATATTTTGTCAATAATCGATTTATTTCTCGCAACTTATTATTTTTTCTCATTTCCGCTTATTTCGATAAATAAATATATCTAAAATAAAAAATTATTATGAATTGAATGCAAGGGACGGAGCCTCTTCCCTTGCATCCCCACCTCGAGAAGATTTTAACCTAATCCGAACCTATTTTCAATTTTAAAAGTGAAGTTGGATTAGGTTAGGTTAGAACTTTTTCGAGGTGGGCAGTCCACGCTTAAATATCGTCTTTTTCAATCAAAAAATAACAAATTATGACAGCATATACAAACTTTAATACCAAATTTCAAAAATTTCAAACTTCAATTTGTTACATTTTTTTAAACAATAATGTCGTCCCCTACTTCTTTCTTGCAACGAATTACTCAGAAAAACCTTCCCTAAAATATATTTAAATGACGATAATTGGTGATGTGTAATCTTTCATGCAATTTTATCATAATTAATAATAAACATTTTTAGTAATAGAGGATCCAAATTTGAGGCATAATTTAGGAAAATTCATCACTTGACTTAGCCGCGTTACATCTTAATTAAAGTTCTGCATTCTGATGTTAAGAGATGGCTGTCCTCTCGATTGCTGGTGGACGCCTCCGGCTAACAAGATATTCCAAGTTTGTTGCTGCATCATGGCAAAACCGCAGAAAGATCTTCTCCCCTGAGATACAACGCATGCTCTATATCGCCTATGTAAAGGGTCCGATCGTCATTTACCAGACCGTGTGCAAAGCCTTTATCCTGATACTATTATAGTTCGCTTCTTTGAACAGTAATGTGAACAACATATGTGGGCATGCTTACGAGACACAATTATCTTACAAAGATTGGATTTAGCTTTTAGTAAAGCTATACTTTAGAGAAGCATGGATATATTATGTTAAGTATATCAATATAATTAAATATATTTTAATTCTCCATGGAACTTGTACAAAATATATTTTCCGCGAAAGGAAGTATAAGAAACACAAATTTATAAAATATAAGGATTGTTTCTTCTTTCCTGAATATATATTTTAATTAACTTATATATAGTAAAGTGCGTTATATCCTAAATCTGTTAATAATTCTTATGTGTAAATTTACTCTTGTTGATTCGATGTTTGATATTCAATAAGCCTGATATTTTTCATCTCTCTTTGTAACAAAAAAAAAAAAAAAAAAAAAAAAAAAAAAAAACAAGAATCGTACTTTGTTGCGAACTGAGTTGATAATCGCATTATCTCTCGCGAGGCAAGACGAGGCATTTGGAAATATTGATAACTGCAAAGCACTTTGTGCAATTAAAAAATCAACCGTGTATATATTCAATACGCGCGCTGCCGCGCGTATAGATTCAACGTTGCATATGGTTGCAAATTCGCAGGTAATTACCGCGTGAAATACCGCTAGCCAAACATCGCACAGTCTTTAGCGGATGCATCGAGCGCTGCACGACTTGCATTTTTAAAGCCGTGATTGCACGAGGGAAAATGCATTGCCCGGAGTTTTTCGTTCGGTGTATTTCATGATTTTCCTATTTTTTCGCTCGTGTTCTATACCGCTAAATCTCTCTCTCTCTCTCTCTCTCTCTCTCTTTCTTTCTATCTTCCTCTCCTTCTCTCTCTTTCTATCCCTCTTACCTTCACTATTAACGTACTTTATCGGATTCTGTGTAAAAATATATACGTATATATATTTTTATATTTTATTTATTTATCTAAATAATTCTGACGAAAGAAAGACTCTCGTTAACATTTCTTTGAAAAAAAAAGAATGAACATTATTTTTCACAAAAGCTTTTTTTTTTCATAAAAAGAGATATGCGTTCTTTATTCAACTAACATGTTATACGTGAATTTAGTATAAAATCTTTGTGTACCTTTTCAGATTTTCTAAGGATTATCAGATTTCACGTAGAAAATATTGCTGAAGATGTAGTGAAAAATTATGTGCTAAGGTTTATCTGAAGAATAGATAAAAACATTTTTATATACAGGATATTCTATGACTCGTGATCCATACATTAAGGACGAGTTGAAATTGTTTAATAAACATATCTGTAATCTTGCTTCCTAACAGAACTACAACTATTGAAAGTCTCTCGTAGATATCGGTGAACTTTGGCAAATACGCGCCTATCTGATTGTCTCATACTCTACAATTGCCTGTCTTTCATTTCCATTGTAATAACCATACATGTAATAAATATTGGCACATTTTTCGTTTGAAAACATTTTACCAACTTGGAAAAGAAAATGTAAACAATGCAAGACTGACAGAAAATGTAAACAATACCAGACTGACAGAAAATATTTTAAATATTCACATCAATTTTCAATGGTAATTCTGTTAAGAGAATTTATGGACTTGTTTATTAAACAATTTCAACTCTAAATGACTTCAATAACACACCCTTAATGGATCTCGAATCATGAGACATTCTCTATGATCTCTAAATGATCGCTTTAGGAAAAAGGATTATACACATAGCTAGTAATTAATATGTGATAGTTAAGTAAAGAAGTTTTTGAAGTTTAATCTTAATTATACTTTTGACAGAGAAAAGTGCAAATTGCTCTCATCTCAGTTAAACTTCAAGTTCGACATCAAGGAAATAAGTTAATGTTGTAGCGAGAGGGACGTCCCGAATCTCTCATATAGTCTTTGTGGTGGATTTCCGTACGGTAAACCACTGTACAAACAGAAAGTTTCCGGACTTAATTAGTGTTTGCTAGACACGAGGATGGAAAAATTCTTTTGACTCTTCTTTTGACGCTCGAGTTTTGAAAGATGGTAAATATCGACAAATACAAATCTAGGCTGGTAAAAATCTCTCGATCTCTCTATATTTCATTTCTTTTGCGCACTTTGACACACTCATATCACACACTCATCAATTAATGCTTCTCGCGCATTATTATTCTAACGAAACGGCGGAAGTTGCGTTCTCGATGAAACCGCTTTTATGAAACACGCATAATTTTTCCGGCAAACATTGTACTTTTATAACGACTTGTTTTGAAATAGACTTTCGCAACGACAGAGTGAGCAAGCTGTCATGCTTCTCTCGTCATTTCACGCCTGTCAAAGTATCTACAAGAAGTCAGCCGCCGGCTAAAACCGCGCAAGTTCGTTTTCGTTAATGAAATACTCGCGTAATTTTTCTTTTTCTTTTTCGCTTGCTATAGCGAAAAAGAATTAGTATACCATACATTAAATAATTAAGGATCATAGTAACGAGAAAATGTTCCCTCTTTTGACCAAAGTGAGCTACTATATGACGTTTTCAAAATGAAAAAACTTGCATATATATAAGAGCGTCCACAGGATTTTTTCGAGGGGGGGGGAGGGCATAAATCACTCAGTTGATTGAAATATATGCTTTAACATTATCTTTTAGTATTAATATATAATATAATTATGATTATAACTTTTTTCAATTTTTTTTTGGGGGGAGTCATGTCTTCCTTGCTCCCCTTGCGGACGCCCATACATATATATATTTATATTTTTTCATCTTCTAGATTCCGCAGATCTTCTCATGCTAAAAATATGAGAATATTTAGGATTGGTTATCTTTAGAATCAAAATTTTTATTTATTAATACGACAATCGGACATAAAATGCTTCAATTTGTCGCATGATATTAATAGAAAGAAAAACAAGTAAAAAGGTAACTATAATGTATAATTTTCATAGCAATCTATTTCGGATTTATTCTGCAGAGAGATTTCTGTTTATTTTGTATTTCAGTTTATTTTTCATCGAAACATTTGTGTGTTTATCACACACATACACACACATAGAAACTGCTTTTTACTAATGCAGTTTACGCTTTTATGAAAACGACAAAAGCGTTCATCACTATTATAAGCTTATATAACGGTTTTCAATCAATTTTGCCCGTCTTCCGATTCCTTTTAATGATCAATAATGTAAATTTTAAGTAATAACTAACTATTCTATATGCTAAACGAGCAATTAGGTTAATTGCTCTAAAAAACTCCTTTGTTCCACGTTCACTATAAGATATAATCACTACGTCATAAATCTTAATTATAATTTTTCAATTTTCCATTTGTTTATCAAAAATATTTATAACAATAAAATAAACTATAAAGAATCTTAAACACAGTTATTTCTCTATAAATAATATATAGTCAATATATGTAGTATCTAGTATATGTTATTTTTATATTTTTTATTATTACTCTATATCAGATTTATTAATTTTATCCGACTATTTGCGGATAGGGTTATTGAAAATCTATGTAATTATACCTTGATGACAAGTTTGTGATTTTTAGATTTATGTAAACTAATCATAATGATGTAGATATAGAGATGTTTAAGAATAAATGTTTCAATCATTTTGGAATTGAGTTTGTTAGCCAGAACGAAGAAGAAACATGTCAACAACGATAAAAATCAGAAATCGGTCTCTTCTATTCTCTTAAATTACATTTTGCGAAATTGTAAGAAATTCAAAGGAACAATCTTCCACTGTGTATACTTTCGTCCCAAATCACAGCTCGCAAAACGCACATATATATATCGTGTGGCAAAGTACAGACTACATTTCGGGTCACGACCCGTAACGCGATCGGCAGTGATTCAAACGCGGGTCGCGCTAGCTTTTGAGAATGGAGTAACCGGAGTAATTCACGCCAATTAATCTCGCTCTTTGCGGCAAGACATGCCGACATATTGCAAACACGGCGGTACACATGCCGTGAAACTCTAATTGCACGGGCAATAGCTAGAACTTTGCCTCGTCGACCTCGTGTCGTTCGCGAACAATCGCGCACGTAGACGTCGTATTATTAGCCGCGAAATGCGTCCGCCATAGATATGAATCGATTATTCTCGATTTCATCTGCTTAGCAATAGAGCGTATTCAGATTTGACTTCAAGAATATATATGTCATATGCCAAAACATTGCATGAAAATTTCTTAGATTGTTTTTCTATTTCTTCTGAGTATTTGTACAAAATTTAAACACAATTCTCTTAATAATTTGGAAATTTTTTAAGTTTGAAGTTAGTATTGATTCTTAAGGAAAATCGCATGTTGTAGCATTTATTGATAAATCTGACAAGGAAGAAACATTGTCAACAAAATGAAAATTTTCACATATATTAAAAAAACTAATATTTGTGCAAAACTTGATTTAAATCCACTTATTCGTTTAAAAGTTATTTACTAAAAATTGTAGAAAAATATTATCTCTCTTTCTCTTGCTCTTTTTCTACAAATTACTAGTTTTTTTTTTTTTGTTTCTTGTAGTTGATTTCAAGAAGTATATTCACAAGTTTTTCATCAAAAGTTTTTGTCATAAATTAAGAAAAATATTAATTACAACTATTTTCTTTTACGAAGATTAAAAATCATATTATTTTGTGATACTTTAATTCTTTTTATAACTCGAATTTATTTATTTGATTTTTCAAACATTATAAATATAAGATATATATATTTTTCTTAATTTTGACAATTTTTTGCTATTATTGTATAGCCAAAACATTATTATAAAGCTTCTATAAAGAATAAGTATAAAATAATAATGGTTTGACTAACTGATGTTTAACAATATAAAAATATGAACAAAGTCTGTCTAAAAAAAGGACCATAACAATTTTTTTTATTAAAATGTAATAACAAACAAAAATAGATTTTATTCCCCACATAATATGCAAATCACGTTATCGTCGAATCGCCGATGCAATGATGATTGAAAATTCTAAAATTGTTCTCCAGTAGTTGAATTTTTGCATACGACCAGAAAAGTTTTCTGCAATAGTAAATTATAACTCTTTTCTTTTTCTCTCACTTTCTTTATGCCGATAAATCGTTTCCCGCATTGCATTTGTTCAAAATTATCTTATATGTGACTGTTTCGGTCTACATCTTCGGTCCTTCGTTCTCTTTCGTATTGTAAAAGTCTACGTCTACGTGACAACGTAGCGAACAGAGTAATACAGTTTTTGAATTTTCGATGTGACATCCATCTGGATGCACAACTTGAAACTGTCGGAACACGTTTTATATGACGCACGTTCAAGCGATGATACAACTCGTTATAGTTACGCTGTAATATCGCAGCAATGTAAAATATACTTTATTTTTGTTTTGTAATATTTTTATATTATCCCGAGTCGAGCTTAAAAATATTTTTCGATTTTTAAAATTTTTTTGACTCGATTATTTTTTAAATTTATTGATGATATACGAAATGCTATTTTGCATGCTGGTTTTTGTTTTAATTTGACTTCAAAAAAATTCGCGAAGATATTGATATTGAATACAAAAACATTAGTAATGCCAAATAAAATGCTTGTCAAAATAATTGAAAAAATTGATAGTAAATTACTCAAGAAATTCACAAGATATACAAAAAATTCAGCATATCTTGCATCAATAAAAAATCAGTATAATATTTTTACATTTTCTTTTTTGTAATTATTTCATTAGTATAATTATTTTTACATTTTCTTTTTTGTAATTATTTCATTACATATGTGTATAATTTGTCATTATTTTTTTAAATTAATAAGTTAATGTTACTTAACATGTTACTTAAAAGTATTGTATTTTTTATTCGTATTTACAGACTACTGCGAGAGCAAAAATCCAAAAACATTTCAATAATTCGGCAGCTGTTTTGTAATGGGAATGGAAAAGTCATGATGAATCTTTGGGTGAAGCAGAATATAAGATAGTAAGAAAAAAAGAGAGAAGGAGAGAGAGAGAGAGAGAGAGAGAGAATAGAATTCATCGCGAAAGTCGGCGCAAATCGCTCGGAAAGCGAGCAAGTTTGGCCGGCATGCAAACTTTACGTCGAGGCACCGCGTGCGAGCCGCAAGTACAATTCATTTGGCTGCACCGATAATTATAGCGATTTATTCGCGGTGAACGGGTGCCGTTAATTTCAGTCGTGGCATAACGTGTGCGCATACGTCACCAGAATAAATTATGCAAACACGTTGAGATGTGGTTCGAGACTGGAGGAGAGGAGAAGGGACGATGATACAGATTAGCGATATTAATCGCGTACATATAAATGTCAAATACATAACATGACTTTCCCCTCAAAAATGTTAATATAATTGTCGAATACTTTTAAATTAACTATAAAACATTCAAATTTCTATAAATTTTTCTATAAATTTCTGTAAATTTAATAGATATTAAATATAGAGGATCGACTCTAATTGAAACATTATTCTCCTAAGCATATCTAGGGAATTTTATTTTATTGCAAGAAAGAATATAAAAATTATAAATAATATAAAAAAATAATTTATTAAAAAGTTTTATTAAATTTATTAAAAAGTTTTATTAAAAAGAAAATTAACAATTCTGTTTATTTAATATTTATGGTGAATATTATATCATGCGCTACAATATTACATTGTCAGACATTAATCCAAATATTTTTGAACGCGTCATTAAAGCGGATATCAAAAAGATACGCAAAGGGTTGCTATCGATATAATTCACTAAATTACTTTGAGCTTATACGAGCGACGTCCATTAAAGGCTAGAATTTTAAAATGCGTATCGAATTGATATGCAAAACGCAATCTCGCAGCTTCGTCGTTTGCAATTATTCACTCTATCATCGTTATTTCTCTAACTTTGAAACCCTGAAATGCAAATGGGATTTAGCGAGAAACACTTTATAATTCGAATCATCTGTTTTTCACGCGGCCGTGTAATTAATCATGGCCATATAGTAAATGTCGATGAGGCGATACATATTTCGAAAAATCAGACCGCGCCGATTACGCTCCACTGTTAAATTTATTATTTATTATTTTTTTTATTTATTATTCCGCACGTCGTCCGTGTATGGACACAGGGTGGTAAATACTGATGCGGACGCGAAAGTTAGTTTATCATGTGAAATGAAAGTTTCTATAGTATTTTTTTTAATACTGAGATTAAAACAGCAACGCAGAAAGAGAGAGAGAGAGAGAGAGAGAGAGAGAGAGGAGGGGAGGGGAAGAGAGGGGAGACAGAGAGAGAGAGAATATCTTACTTTATTAACGGAAAAAATACAATAATATTTTTTCGCGACTATAATTTCACGAGTGGCCATAATATCTCAGCCGTTAAAAGCTTTTGTAGATATATTTTTCCATTTTATTAACTAAAAACTTGTATATAATATATTGAATTTGAAGAAGAGCAAGTTACAGTCATCTTGCGTTCGAAAATATAATTCATACGTCTGTGAAATTATACTGATTCTCGTCTAAGCTTTTGTGCGAAATGCAATTTATCACAAAGTGTCTTGAAACGTAGTTAGTCGTTCGCGAGACAAAACGGAGGTTTATCAGCACCGGCATCTCTCATTAATAATCGGCAACGCGTTAACAAACACGTCGGATGAATCGCGACGATCGATTCAGACTGCTGTTTTAAAGTTAGTCGCGATTAAGCGACGTAACGAGACCGTGCTGACAGGCCGATGTCGTTGATCGTTATACGAAACGTCTTTGCACGAACTTTCCCGCCAATTCCGTACACGTCAGTGGTACCGAAACGTCTTCGAACTAGTTTGATTCAGTTCGAATAGTGCTGCCGTTTACTGAGCAAGTTATTCGATTAATTAAATTAAAGAAATATTTTTCATTCAATTTCTCCCAACTTTTATAATTTCACTTATTTTTATGCTTTATGCAATTTTGTCTCACGTGTAATTATGCAAAATTATTTATCGTTATATAAACAAGTAGGTTTTTCTTTTTCGTTTTTCCTTTTACTCATGTTTTAATAAAAATATGTGCATATATACACGAGATTTTACAGTGTAATACAGTTAGGCGCCACAATTTTAATGGAAGATTTCAACATTAATAAATTGCAAATTGTGTTCTCCGCGCTTCTCTGTATTTATGAAGTGCTGTCTCCTTGTTACTTTATTCATTCATAAAAGATTAATAAAGTGCATTATATAACTGTACTGTGCGTTGTGTATCAAAACATGTTAAATATACATAAAGTGTATTGCTTACTATGCTGCGAATAGCTAATTCGAAGTTTGAAACGTCGAAACCTTCCGAGTCGACAATAACATCGAGATAAACTTGAAATGATAGTGCGAAATAAAAACAAAAGCGATATAAATCGATATTTAAATGAGAAATTACTTGTATCATTGCACATTCAAGCCTATTAAAAACGAGGAATAATTTGTTACACGTATTTTGATATAGTTAATAATATATCCAATTATAAAAATTATAAATATAATATTTTAATGTGATTATAAAATCGAGCATATTAATATGTAAAATTTCATATATATTTACTACGTTCGATTATATTTCATGAACAGCAAACATTAATTACAAGGAATTGATCATTATTTTTTAATTATTTTTAAAGAAAAATCGCTTCTTCAATTGTAATTAATCGAGCGTTAGTTTGCGCGATTTTTGTGAATGAATCTATCAAATAATAGTACGTTGATTATCAAGTAAATTTATTTATTATACAAAGTGTTCCAAGTCAGGACAATGAAATTTCAGAATTTTATAGGAAATTGAATTTGAAACAAAAAAGTTCCTATAAACATATAGATCCGGAAACGCTTTATTAAAAAGTTATAGCTACTAAACTCTCTATAAGTAATTATTTATAATCAAAATTTAATAAAAATATTTTTATGTTTATATTTGCAATGTTTGCATTATGAATGTAATGTTTACATAAAAACACCAAAAGATAGTTTTTTCAAATTTCTGCTTTTTTGTTGTTTCGAATTTATTTTCTTTTGAATTAAATCTTTTTTAAGTCTTATTTAAGTTTTATCAAAATTAAATAAAATTGATGTAATTTAGTTTGTTATTTAATTATCCATCGGATTTTTTTTGTTACTTTTTTCAAATGAATGAAGGGTTTCGAAGGTATTTTAAAAATCATTAAAAAAAAACGTGATTTTTCGAAGTTTATTAGCTGTAATTTTTCAACGAAAAGTTGCTGGACCTATGTTTATCAGAAGTTTTTTGTTTCAAATTCAATTTCTTATTAGATCCTGAAGTTTTATTGATCTGACCTGCAACACTCTGTATATTATACTTATTTTTTTGTATCACTTTTCTAAGCTGCAAAAGTTGGCGACTGTGATAGCAATAATAGTAATGATCATATTATATCTGGCATCACTTCTGATTTATTACTGCAAATTAGATATAGCCATAAATTATTGCAAGATAAAGGCTTCTTATTCACTTTACTTTGTTCCTTCTTCCATAGTCGAAGACTCGGTAAACGTCGAGATTCAACGCTCAGAAATTCTCGCTGATATTGCTAACAACATATTATCAAAAGGAGCGATGAGAAAGGAGGAGTAGTAACGTGCTGAAACAGCTCTCTCTCCCCGAATACAACCGGCGATTTGTCTGTCGCGATAACGGCTCCTACCCTGAAATCAGTCAGTCGAATTTCACATAAGAGTGTTTCATCGCGTTAACCCTCAACCTCTTCCCCTTCTCTCTTCTAACCCCTTTTAAAATGTATCGGTGAGCATAAGGAATACGTCGAAGGATATTCCGTTCAGCTTCGTTCAGCGGTTTTCATGAAGGACGACAATTCTCCTGCATAGACATATGTGCTCTTTACACTCGTTATTGTCGTTCAGATACAGTTGCAAAATTGCAGTCACGCGGGAAATTTCCTCGTCGAAATTTCGAGCGTTCTCCTAAGGGACAGCTTCGACTTTCGCTTCATGAAAACGCAACGGTCGATGGACCGCCGGCAATGGATCCAAGTCCCGCGTATGTAATTATTATAATGGATACGCAGCGCGACGATATAACGATTTGGTTCATCCTATTGTCGAATGACAACGATGACGACGACGAGGCGTCATCGTTACAGTTCGGTCTGTGGAGAATGCTAGGTTATCTATCGCGTTGCTTACTGTTGCGCCGCGCTGCCGCGTTTCAACGCGAGATTGGACGATCTCAGCGGCCACTTCGTTCCTCGATTACCCGCGGGACGTGCGGTGGCTGCGCATTAAACATTCGCGATTTCACTTCATTGTTCTCTAATCCCGCATCGGCATTGCGGCCGTCGCACGTCTCTTAGAACTTCGCAATACTGTTAGACCTTGGAATTAGCACGAACGTGATTATCTCAGAGTTTGGTTACGATCGGGTATTAATCAGTTCAAGAGTGCTTTCGGCGAATAAACCGTGCAAAGTTGGCGGGTAACTTGAATGAATTGCAAATAACCGATCTTGAAGACATACCGACGTCACGGATTTAAAGCCTTATTGATTTATTTTCGCGCCGTATATTTTTTTTTCAAATTAATTTACGCGAGCATAATAATAAAATAATAAAATAATATATAATTTATAATATACAGGGTGCCCGATAATTTTTGACACATCCGAAGTGTAGATCCGAAAATAGATTGGATCAAACTGAAAAGAAAAGTTTTATCAGTTATTATTGTGCGAGAACATTCTGTCGCTATGACAGTCATTACCTGGCACGTGACTTACTGACGTGCGTCCAGTTAAAAGACGGCGTTGATTGGTCAGATTTTATACAATAATAATTTCTTTATTAAGCGTTATAGAAAAAATTGGTGCAAAACTTTTCTTTTCAGTTTGACTCAATCTTCACACTTAGGATGTGTCAAAAATTATTGATATCCATTATATATTATATATTATAGAACGCCCTATATACTGTATAATATATAATTTTGCAAAAATAAAAAAAGTTATGTTTTATTAAAATGCTATTAAATATATAATTCTAATATAATTGTTTTGAATTTTTGAAAAAAAATAAAAACAAATTGGAATAACTAATTTTATCTTAAACTGTGCATATATGTTAGAAGATGAAACATATAATGGATCGGTGGATTAAAAACGGAATTGCTATTGATCGTTCTCTTATCTGAAAATTTCTATTATATGCGAGCGGAGGTGAGATTAGATTTCGACGTTTTACAAAATGAGTAGCTTTAGGCGAGCTTACGACAATAATCCATCGTAATCTACGTCGCTTAATGCATGCGCGCGTATGTGTACTTTTCCAGTACGTTACACGCGATTATAAATAATAACGGCATCCTTAAAATGCGTTACTCCATTCCTTCTCTCCATACGTAATGTAATAATTAATTTAACCGATGATCCGCATCCGCGTAACAATAAAGTACAGCTGTATGCGAGTCGGTCGCATACATACTAACTACACTCTCTTATGTTTGCCTGATTTGCTGGCGCTTCGAGCAGCTTCAGAAATGGGTTAATCGTGCCGCTTGTTTAATTAATCGAATCTCGGTCCTCGTAGAACGCGCGCGCGGCGATCTGTAAAGTTACATCGGGAGTAATTGCGCCCGCGGGTATCGAAAGGGCGCAGCCAGTTAAAAGTTCGTGTTTAAATGCATTTGTATTAGAAATCAAGAAAATTCTTTCTCCATATTGCACAATATGTCCGCAACATTCGTGTTTTTTCTATTTTTGTCTATATTTTAAAATTAATTAAAATTTTGACAAGTTTGTTGATTAATTCAGAATTTATTCTTCTCTTTTAGTTTTTTGGTTGTTCAAAGTTGATTAAAACTGAATAATTCTTGAGTTATAAATATTTGAAAATGCAAAGAACATCTTTTGAAATAAGAGATTCTAAATAAATAATCTTTAATAATTAAATAGATATTCAAATAATTAAATAATTAATTAAATATTCGGGGGGGCCCCGTTTGCCTACAGCTTCGTTTGCCTACAACGTTTTGCCGACAGCTTCAATTGCCGACATTCCCGATTGCCTACAGAGCGA
>JBCEZX010000048.1:4279432-4306576 GCA_039654345.1 Cataglyphis cursor
TGTATTTTTAATTTTTATATGTATACAATAATGCTTGTAGGCAATCGCTCTGTAAGCAATCGGGAATGTCGGCAATTAAAGCTGTCGGCAAAACGTTGTAGGCAAACGAAGCTGTAGGCAATCGGGAATGTAGGCAACCAAAGCCCTCTCAAATAAATGCATACTAAAGTATACACATATATTAGAGAATGTACGAATATATTGGAATATGTATAACTTAAATATAAATTATAGATTGTCAGAGTAAGTTTTATTTTAGTTTTAAAATATAGAAAAACTGTCATGTGAACGTTATTATAAATAAACATAAATTATTATAAATTTATTATTATTATAATAATTACAATAATTATAAACGTTATTATAAATAATTTATTATTCTTTTACTCTATGTACGCCGCCTAATTGATTAAAATAAAAGTGGCTAAATTAGCAAATAATTTTATAAATATTCAGTTTGCAAGAATTTTTAGAGATTATCCAAGTGTAAGCTTCATTATTAATAATCATGCAATAAATAATATGTATTATAGTATATAGGAAGTGTCCCAAAATTAAAAAGACAAATTTCAGGTGATTATAAAGGACATTAAAGCAAGCCACTCAAAAACTAATAAAAGCAAAAATTAAAAAAAAATTATTTTAAAAAAATTTTATTAATGCGATTAAATAGGGGTATTTTTACCATGAAATTTTTGTATAAAGCATTTTTTGATATCTCGAATAATTTTCGAGATATATCGAGAAAGACAATAACCGCTCTGTGTCCTTTATAACCCTGTAAAATTTGTCGGTCTATTTTTGAGACAACCTATATAAGACTTTGTATATTCCTTTCTCCTTGGTTATAATGTTTCTAAATATTATCCTACTAATTTATTCCTTAATCAGTCTTAACCATCTCTTAATCTCTTAATCATCATCATTTTGTATAATTCTTAATAATATTAGTCTTGCTTCTGTAGAAAAGAATCTCATATATATATATATTATATTTTTGTTAGAACATATCCTAGATTTCTTCAATTTTTAACTATAATGATGACTCCATTTTAAAACGGACAATCAATCCGTAGTTCGCTTCATCCTTTGCGATTATCTCTTAACAAGCATGTGAAATAACATCGGTTTACGAAACACAGTTATGTTTTGCTATTTGCTTATTATTGCAAAGCTTGCGTCTCCCCGAGGGAGAAAACGGAAGAGAAGAAGGGGAGAGAGATCTCTTTGTTATGATTAAGTTGTGCATGAGTATGTATAGACGCAGGACCGCCGCGGCATTAGCGACTAGTAGAATCGCGTTGAGATGTCGATAGTACATACACGTGCAGTATCTAATACACCGAGTCTTGTATTCGCTCTTGTAAATTCGTAGATGAACAGTAGCTTCGGTGGTACATGGAACGCGAGCCTTGGTTTGCGGACACATCGAACTGACCAGTGTCAACATGTCCGCCATTCGTGCGGAACCTATTTGAATAAGTGGTACACTGTCGCGATATACGCGTTCAATTAACGCGAGCGTCCTAAGCGCATGATAGCTCCATCACTTAATCGTGATCGGCATCTCTTTCGCAGATATTAAATATTTAAGTGTTATACGAAGACAATGGGAGTTGTTATACCGGTTTGTATGAATAGGTTTCTAAGCACGATCAAAGAGATATATTTCATGCGATCGATATAGACCTACGTGTTTGAATTTACAACCAGCTTCTGGCGTAGTCCTGGTTGTCTGAGCAGAAGCGAATTTGCGAATAGCGTTTGTACATCGCTCTGTGTGTCTCTTCCTCTCTATATCTCCACTCGTGTCGCTTCTCTCCGGCTCGTCTTCTCTGCTCCGATACCTCGCTATGCGGCTACGCTTTGGCGTAATTGCATTGGCCATGCGTTCATTTGAACGTCGTGCGATGAGCCATAGAAGTGTAATAAGTAATTGTATGTGTGACGATATACGCGAATTGTGCAGAATATTGAAAAGGGAAAGATTGCTAATTCTTCCAATTCATGCAATAGACGCGTATAATAATTATTAATTGCTTATATAAAAATAAAATTATAAGTTATATCATAAAAAAATATATTATAAATTAATGAAATATGAGAAATAAAATATTTGGAGAATTAAAGCTTAAAGAAAAAGAAAGAGATTTTCGAGGGTGAAATTTTTTCTGTTCACTTCTCTTGTCCATGTAACTTCTCACTTAGTACTTCAGAGCGACCATCCTCGGCATTTAAGACACAATGTTGGCAGTTTCCGTCTCTCGTCGACGCTGTAAAACTTCTTTTGATTGCCACTTGTGCAATAAGAGGGCGGAGAATTTTGCTCTCGAGATACTCGAGTAGTAGCGATCCTCGTTGAAAAGGGGAACCTCTTTCTCGCGAACTGGATTTTGATTTAGGCTGACAAGCACCCAAGGATATCTGAGGAGATTAATTAATAGAATTTAACACAGAAGTCTCGAGCGACAAGATTTCTTTAGAGGGTTTTTCGTTTGTCAGTCGATAAGTCGGTTAGGTTAGGTTAGGTCGAGAGCAACAAGTTTTGATACGTGCCTACGATATGCGATATAATGCAACAAATAATGAGATACAATATTGCTGCAGCATCTTCATTATTAAAATTAATTAACAAATAGAAAAAAAAATGATATTATATAAATTATCTATATATTATCTAAAGCGCAATTTACTTCATATCTGTTTTTTTTACAGTTCCATAGAGAGAGTATTAAATTTCATCAAATTAGATCTGTTAAAATGATTTGAATATATCATAAATCAGGAAATAAGATATTTAGTTCTCGGCTTATATTAAAAAACTTTCTTTGCTTTAACTTTCAAAAAGGAAGAAATGAAGTTATTGGTAATAAGATTATTCATGTTAACTAAAATTGTAATCTTTACAAGTTGCACTATGCATATTGTAAACAATGTATAAAAAATGTCAAAAGAAAATTTAATATTTTATAACTGTAAAAAGATTAGATGTGAACATCAAAGAAATAAATTGTGTTTTTATAACAGTTGATTATTTTTTTCTGATTATATTAGATGTTCAGCAGCGAAGAAATGCGTGGGTGTGAAGACAGTTGGAAAATTTGTGTTTCCTTGTTAAAAAATATGCCGATTAAAATTTTTGTGTTATTATTTAACATATTCATAATAATTTAACAATTGAGTTTAATTAACATAACAGCAATATATTAAATTAATTATTAATTAATTATGAATATGTTAAATATAATATATATGTTAATTTATTTAACATATATTAACATATATATTATATTATATTTAACATATTCATAATTAATAATTAATTTAATATGTTGCTGTTATGTTAATTTTAAACTCAAATGTTAAATTATTAAAACAACTAAAAAAAGAAGTAAAGATAACACAATGTGCACCTATTTTATACAGTAAATATATTTCGTATTATTAGTGACAGGATTTATTTGTTAAAATTTACAGAAAAAATATTGATTTTATTTTATAATATATGTATAAAGTAAAAATAATTATAGATGGTCAATAACATTTTTCCAAGTTATTTTTATCATTAAAAATATGTTGATTTTGACTCAAAATTTATTTCAGATTACTTTGAGTTTATTTTGTGTTAAAATATTAACATAATATTAGTGTCATCATTTAACATATCCATATTATGTTACATTAATTCAAAAATTTGTGGACCCTTTGAGACAAGTAATATCTTAAATTTAACATAAATTTTTCAACTATATATGTTTCTTTTCTTCTGAAGAGTCAACAATTAATGACTTGTTATTAATAGCATTAATTAAAAACGCGTTGTGTTAATTCCAAAATTTCCAGGATTCCTTTAAGCAGGTCTTATTAACCTTTCGGCAATTTCAGCAGTTGCGTACTGCGGCTACGAATTTGGCACGCACAACACACGGGCAACTATCTGCCGACGGTAATAATAATTTATTAGGAAAGTTTGTCTCCTCTTTCTCGTTGCGAGAGAGCTGACTCTTCCTAATGCCGTCGGCTGCTTAGCCGCAAGTTTACCAAGTCACGCGGTTTACGCTACGCCAGCATTACTGGACGAACAAGTGAATGTTTGTCGACTAGAGAGATGTTAGCAGAGGCGTTTGCCATCGCGAGCAAATTTCTTTACAATTTCGATAATAATCAAAATAATAAAATCAAAATAATAATAAGCTAGCTAATAACTATAATAACTATAAAACTATTTGCTTAATGCAATAAGAAAAAAAAAACAGTTTATTTTTACAAGTATTAAATATATTTATTTTATAGATTTATATTTTATTATTAATTTCTCTATTTATTGATATATATAAAATAAAGATTAAAGTATCTATTCATTTTTTATTAAATATTATAAAATAATAAGCAATTAATTCATAATTATTATTATTATATATAAATATGTCGAAAAATATATATATAGCTTCAAATTAATAATTAAATAAATAATTTTATTAAATTTTCTTGGACTAAAATAATTTCTAACAACTTTTCCGTTCGATTTTTTTGTATACCGGTAAATACAACGGCAGATATTAATAAACGTATAGGAGAATATTGACATTACGGGACTTTTGTATCCGCGATGGATGTTCAAGAATATCGGATGCCAATGTTATGTGGGCAGAGAATCAGTAGCAAGCGCGACCGAACGAGCATATTTGTCCTGAATCCTTGTGTGTACACATTACCGCAAATCTATTCGTTCGATCGTGTTTGTCCGACAGTGTGCTCGCTCAGCGTATTAAACGCAAGGCTTTAGACACAAGCAGGATAAAGTCGCGCGTTTCTCTGCTCACGTTAGGCCACGCTCGACGAGACACATGAACATCAACAATATGTCAGCTTTCGCGATATGTGCCGCGAAATGCAAGGGGATGGGTATCAACGATATTTCGATCAGTTTCCAGAATACTATGTTAAAAGGACTTAAATAAATAATTGTACGGATATCAAAGATTCAATGTACAAATTAACGCCAGAAAAGCCGGCGTTAATCAATTCCGCATCGCGTTTCGAAGATTTGTCGCATTGTTTTAACAGATATCCATTTAGATGTTTTTTTTTTTTTATTTTATTGCGAGCTAAAAACGTGCTATGGCATTCAGGGATTATTAAAAAATTTTACTTCCACGATTATCAATTGAAATTATTTATATCATGTGCTTAGGCAAGGATTTTATAAAAAGTTCGATAGTTATTTAATCTCTTAGATAGGATATCGCTTTTAAAGACTTTACCAGAAATTATCTCGTGATTAAAACGGTAAAGTTGTGCTCAAGTAATGAATCTGTAGAGCAAAAAAAAAAATAAAAAAGTTTATGTGCTGGAAAATAGACTATCATTATAAAATATACTATAAAAGTAAAATATATATAAAGTGTTCTCTCTCCTTCTTTCATCTGTACAAAATTAAAATAAAAACTCTACTACCCTTCTCTCTCTCTCTCTCTCTCTCTCTCTCTCTCTCTTTCTCTGTCTCTTTGTCTCTGTCTATCTGTCTGTCTGTCTGTCTGTCTGTCTGTCTGTCTGTCTGTCTGTCTGTCTGTCTATCTGTCTATCTGTCTATCTGTCTGTCTGTCTGTCTGTCTGTCTCTCTCTCTCTCTCTCTCTCTCTCTTTCTCTCTCTCTCTATGCATAACTTAAGTTATCTTTTCAGTGTGTAGCTATTATTTCTCTCTCTTTCTCTTTCTTTCTTTTGATGTCATATTTTTGTATTTTACTAAAAAAATAGCAGACAAAAGATAATCCATTAAGAGCTACACAGTTGTGTGTTGTTAAGGCTATCTACACTTGATTCGCTGATATCTCGCTATCTCTGGGAAAAATGTACCGCTGTTCGTAACATTGTAGATAGTAAAAACGAATAGAAGATGGGACAGCTATTTTTAGGTCAGTTCACAAAATAATTTTCTCCTTTCTAAACACACTTCGTCACTACTATTTGTGGTAACCTTATATGAAAAGTTCAGACTATGTCATAACGCGCTACTATATTTTTCACGTGAGGTACATCTCCCATATGGGCGCTTACTAAAGAAACTTTAAATCCGGGGCAAGCTTTTAATTTGCTTTGGGACACGCCGGCAAGTTTTTCAAGCTTAATGTCAAGAACGCGATGTAATTCTCTCGTTTTTTTTAACGCAAAGTCCCGTACGCATAACGTGTAATCCTAAAACACTAGCGCGAAGTTATCAGCGAGACGCGGAAAAATCTCGCCAGAAGGGATCGCGCGCGGGAAAAAAGCGTACATACATCAGGAAAACCGATGATTTTGCCGAAACTTTTGAGAACGCCGTAGAGTGGCACTGACTTTTTGTAGCGTTAACCCGATTTTTCAGAGTTGGTTAAAAGCGCTCTTCAAAAGTTCCACCCGCCGCAACGCTACAGGAAGCTATCAGAGATGGAAGACGAACTTATCCCGGTCCGAAAGTTTTATGAGTTCTAATGCAGAATAAAGGGATAGTTACCGAAGTTAACCGCGGAACAGCGTTTATTTTAACGCTCAATCTTTACATCCTGTCTTTTCGCGATATTTCTTCGAGCGAGACCGCGCTTCGTCGATGAATCGTGTTATAAAGTTATCGAGAGAATTTCGTTCCCGTCCGATGTACATCCGGCAACGAAGAAGCAATCCTAACCTAACCTAACAATCGGCGGCTGGCGTGAGATCGCCATTTCTCGACGCGTAGCCGCCGCGTTTTTCTAATTCGTTTAACTGGACGGCGAAAAGCCGAATTAAAAGCGCGATAAAAGTGAGTTGGGTGCCAGCAGGCGGGATATAAATCGAAGTTAGCGGCGGGTCGATTCTTCGCTTCGTTGTGAAGAGCACTTGCGCCGACGTGACCTCTGTGCTCTCTCGTTCTCTTTCTTTCTTACCTTCTTTCTCTCCTTCTCGGGTTTAGTAAACGGACTTACTTGAAATTCAATGGACGTTGGCAGGCCGCATAGTCATCCGTTTCTGCCGAAATATCTTTCAGGGGGGAGTCTCGGCATCGTTTCGCTATCGAACAGCTACGTCTGATATCCAAACGTTCCTCGCTCTTTCGCGCGATTTTATCTAATCATCTATCGAATTAACCGCATGTTGCCGTCGAGATAAATCAATTTCTCAGTTCTCGCGAGATTCGAAATGTTACTCGTCGAATTTCGCGAAACTAAAGGAATAAAGCTCTAATTAAATCCTGAAGACGAGCATGGAAGATAAAATTTTACATCTATTTCAGTTGCATTCAGGTATTATAAATATCTATATCTCTCTATCTAATAATAATAATAATAATAATAATTATTATATATACATGTATTTTTTTTATACAAAAAATAATGACCTGTAAATGGTTTTTTGCTTTTTTCTTTAGGAATTTAATAAAAGTGAATTATTCCATGATTTAAATAATACTTACACCATTGAAATTATTCAATTTTAACTTTAATACATAATCTACAACTTTTGCAATCACGATTAGCGATAACTTGGCGTGGCAGTATAAACTCGACCGACAGTGAGTTATATAGGATTTGACGCTGAGTGTGTGTTCCTAGGAAAGGAAATATATTTTATGGAAAGTTCCATTTCGTTTCTCTCTAAAGAGATTTGGATTACGATGGGCTGATTCAACGGTAGATCAGAATTCCTTCTACCACTGGCCATTTAGTACATCGTAAAAGTGCAGCCTTATTCTGGATTTGAGTGAGATTTTCCATGCCATCACGACCTCGATAGTATTCATATCACGAACATTTATTGTTTGAGCCTAATTCGCAAAGAAATATTACTAATAATTTCTAAGAATTATTGTAAATTTTTTTAAAATTTACATAAAAGTCATACTATTTTTTTTTTGTAATAATGCTAATTATATTTCTATACACAAATTTGGGTTTGTATTTGACAGATTCAATATTGATCAAATATAAATCATGTTATCAGAACTATGTGTGAAACGTATCATATGTGCTATTGAAAAATTTTATAAAAAATGATTTCAAATTATACGTAACACTTCTTCGATCGTGTTGTTGATACCGTCGTTTTGTGTTCACGTGTTTAGTCTGCGCTGGTGGAAAAATAGCATTATACGGGTACGCCGTAATTTATCAGACTCGTACTTAAACGCGACGATTTTCCGAGCCGTACTTAAGGCAGACAAATTTCTCTGAACATTTCGACGATAAAATAAAAAAAAGAAAAAAATAAAATAAAAGGAGCGCACTATGTGCCATGAGATTTAGTTGTTCCTTGGCATGGGAAACCTTCGGTAATGTTTGCAAGAACGTGAATATATTGTCTACCTGACTACATAGGACTTCTAAAGCGATTTGGATTGCCTATTTCTCTTCAGCTCCATGACTGATATCGCCAAGATTTCGCGGCCATTTCTACGTCGGGACGATTTGTCTTTAGGACGTTCTGATCAAATTCAGGCATTGTGTTATGAATATACATCGATATATATCGTATAGTGTTTATTATAATATGTCTTATGCCTGTTACTCTGAGAAGGAAATAATCCTCGTTAAATATTATAAAAAAATTGCTACGTTAAATATAAAACTGAGTAAGCTCGTAATTTTTAAATTTTTGACATTAAATAACAAAGCTCTGAATTACCTCTAAAAGCGCGAGTTGATTATAAAGCGGAGCTATTTTTCAAATTGCGTAATATATTTATATAGCAAAATAATAAATCTAAAATACAATGGAAGATTTAAAGTATCATATTGCAAGATCATTTAGAATTTGGTGCTACATATAAATGGGGATTCTGAGACATTCTGTATAAAGATTGCGTTTCATTATCTAAAGCAATTTAGATTATTTGTACTCCGGCATAGAAATTTGTAGAGCCAATTTCTTGAACCACTTGCATCTGAAGCACTTTGAAAATAACCAGTCACCGTGCAATCACATGTCCGCCGTCAATCTAATTGAAACTCCCAACGTTCGTTTCCGCTCGCATTCTCTGTACTTTAATTTCCTGTTGCATCTTTGTCTTCCAAAATATTTCGTGCACTTTTTACTCTCATTTACAATTTAAATTTCCTACAGATGCTTTAGCTCCGGAAATAGTCCTTCAGTCAATACGCGTATATCTAAACATCGAACATTCATCTTTACTAATAGAGAGAATGTGCGAAAATTATCAGACAGACATATTTTTGTACATGATATATTAAATGATATATTAAATGACAAAATAAAATAAATAAATGCTTAATTAAATATTAACAAATATCTAATAAAATATCTACAAAATGTAACGTAATCTATTAATTGTAACTTGCCAACTTATTGTCATTTTTTTTTTCATAACACAATAAATCCTAATCATAAAATTATAAAAAAGAGAATATTTTACACAAAGTACATAATTAATATTTGTAAGAAAATTCAAATATATATATGCTTCATATATATATTTCTTCATATAAATATGCGTATATATATTATTAAACAATGAAAAGTATATTATAAGATTTATAAACAAATATTTTGTATATTATTAATATACAAAAATTATATTAACTTTATACAATTTTTCTTTAAAATTTTTTATAATATTTTCTAATATATATTTTCCTATAGAAATTATAGAGTGGAAAAAAATATCCGAGATCTGATATACTTCTCTAATGACAGTATCGTTCCAGAATAGAAATAACGTCATCAAATTTTCATTGTCACATTAAGATCCGACGACTGGAAATAGGATTTAATCTTTTCACAAAAACGTTGATCTGGTTATTCGATATTATCTGCAAATAAATTGCGTCGAATAAGTATATATTTGCTTTTACCTGTCAAAACTTAATGCGAGAGAAATATTGAAAATGTTTTGACATTTAAAATGATATGAAACATAAATTTGTAAAAGGACAGATTGTTTTCATATCTTAAGTTAGTTTCATATTCGTAAAATTTCATTTAAACTGAATCGATGATGAGATCGCTTGTGTTAAGCCTTTATTATAAAATCCTCTATTATAAAATCCGCAACGCGTTTGATTATCGTTGATTAATGATAAGTAAATACGGGACGCGCGTTTTCAATTTTAATTGTCGCACTGGGATTGCCGAGTCACTGAATAGTCAGCTGACTCGAAAACCTCGGAACATTTGATAATTACGAGAAGAGCTGCCGCGAATGCACAGTGGAGCAGGAATTTTTAATTAGCAATCACCAACGACTGACATGATTTTTTAATCGGCGACGACGGTTCCACGAGATAATTACCGCCGCTAATCAAATTCTCGAATTTTGACAGTTCTTTATAAATGAAGCATTCTCATTGGCCACCGCCGAATCGCGTCATTATATATTTTAATCGACTCGCGCCAACTATAAAGCACGTCTTTGTCGAGTAAATAGAACTTTTCCGTAGCTGCGATACCGGTGCGGTTTACATCGTGTAACATTAATACATATGCATGCATTCAACACGAAGCGAGGCGCGCGCGCGCGCGCAAACAGGGATGCAAATATGTATCTGTGTATTCGTGCAAATCAATGTATAATTATTATTCATGGCTGATGTACTGCCGGCTAAATATGTAAATTATAAGACCTACTTAAAAGTTTTCCGTCACGACGCGTTATTTCGCCGATAAACGGATTATAAACATTCGTTGTTTCCAATGAAATATTCGCACCTAACCTAACCGCGCACAAACGACGCTCGTTCTCGCGATCTCGCGCGCGTATCTTCCCCCCCCTTCCCCCTCTCTCTTTTCGATAAACATCAGCGAACTGCAAATATGTTTACCCGTGCCCGATGCCCTCTCCCGATGGGAGTCGGGCTAAATTTATTCCCGGCGCAGCGTAGTCGATAACGGCGACGTTAATTTCGTTTATTTACAGGCGTTGCGCTTCTCGGGCCCCGGTGATTCAGGGCACCTCGGAGCAATTCGCGGTTCACGTCGAATAATATTAATATGCATGAGAAGATGAGCGTAAAGCGCATCCTCACGCGTGGCATGGAGGACATGGAGCATTCCCGCGATCCTGTATATAAGCGCGAGTATGTTGGACGATAATACCCGTGCGCAGAGCCCCGGCAATGTCGAAAATTGCATCTTGGAATAGGTGCATCCAATCAAGCGGGATGCGAATACGTTAACTTAATTATAGCAAACGGTGGGGAAGGGAAAGGAGGGGGGAGGGGAAGAGCTGAATTTCAGAAACATAGCGCGATATTATTTCGTCCGGTGGTGGGATAAATCTTTGATGCGTGTATCTCGAGAAACGCATAAATTAGTCGCAGGCTTTCGCGAGAATTTGGAATCAATCCTTTTCCGTAAAAATTGAATGACTTTTATATAAAGTCGTCCATAATAGGCGAAAGCAGACTGAATGGAAGTATTCCTTGAAAAAAAGATAACAAGTGATTTTGGACGAGGATTTAATCAAAATGCTATCTTTTTTTTTGCCGCGACTTCTAAAATTTTGGCATTAAATGTTAATGGAATCTTAAATTGAGAATCTAAATTTTAACGTCTTAAATTAACTGTCAAACAAGATTAGACATCATCAGTTTATACATACCCAAGATGTGGTTATTCTCTAAACTTTTTCTTGTTTGATATGTAATACTTATATCAAATAATAGTAATTTAAGAATATGAGAGAAGCAATTTTATAAGGGAAAATTATTTATTATTATTTTAAGTCTTTGGTTTTACATCAAAGACATTCAATTTTCGCCAAGAGATTGACTGAAAATTCTTACGAAGGCAAAATCCATGTACCAAACATCTTACATAAAAGAAAACAAGCACTTTACTATCTCAGAATTGAATTTCTAAAGCTTTTTCGAAAAAAAATTATAATGAGTAATTTTTTGTCCCATTTATGTGGTAGTAATAATATATAAATACAAATATTCAGTACATATTCACAATTATAATAAAAATGTAATACATCTGTCAAATATTTATTATGTGAATGACTATTTAATTAGATTATTAGAAAAGGACAAATATAACACACTTAATTTTTCTATGATTCTATTCAAAGAACGAAGAATTTTTAAACGCATCTATCTCAATATAATTATAAAAATGACGTCTGATTCATTTGATATAAAAGCCGTTCATTTTATAATAAATTTTTCTATTATTATAAAATTATCTGTGTTAATTCACATTTGCAAATATGATAAAAGTCCATTAACCTTAATTATTCCATTGCAAAGGCATTTAGATGCAAAAGAAATGATTTCAATCATTCCTCGCAAAATAAAGAATATAGATTGCATCAAAAATATGGACTAGCTATATTATTTTCGAAAGACCGAGACAGCGATCGATCAATGTAAAAAAAAATTAAATAAAACATAACTCAAATTCTGTCGCTCTTATGGTCGTGGCTCACAAGTATGGTCAATCTACTCTTTACTCACGTGTTGCATGGCGGCATACCCGGTGATCTGCTGGAGCTTACTGCTGACCATTTTCGTTCCGGTGCCACTACTAGTCTTCTCGCTCTTTCCGCTCCAGATACCGATCACGCCCGTTATAATGAGAGCCACTAGTGTGATGATGCCGATCAGTAGGGACAGTGTGACGATTTTGCTGCGGGGCGATATTACCATCGCCATCTTTCTCCCTTTTTTTTTTCTTAAACGTCCACCGCGATCACTCGCGCTTTCCGTGAACGAAGTTCGAAATAGAAATTTACACTCAACAGACAACGCTATCCATCCCCGGCGGGATGGATCGAAAAAACATGGATATATGTATCTATGTATATATATATCTATGTATATATGAATAGCTTTTCTTCTCCTCGGTGATGCGAAACGTTGCGGGCGGAGAGGATCGAGGATTTAAATATATATGTATATATAATTTCTCCTCGTCGCGATCCTCCTCGATCATTATAACTTTATCACTTCCTCGCACTCGAATATCGACGACGACGGCGAGGGTGGCGACATGTCGGATGAATCCTCGTGTGTCATTCTCGAAGCCGCTTGTTTCCTCGAAGAAGCGAGAGATTAATTAAGGAACCGCTGAACGCGACAGTAGGACACAACGTATTCCGGCATCACTTCCTCGTTTATTCGCATCCGGACGACTCGACGGACTTGGCGAGGATGATTCTGCGCCAAGTGTCTCGGGAGATCGTTCTACGTTCCGGGATAGCGATTTCCGGATCGAGAAGAAGGATCCCAAGCGTCTCTCACGTACTCGAGTCGGATGAGCTCGCCGACGCTTTCAGTTCTACGGACGATTTTAAGAACGCGCCCTCGTCGTCCCTCGAGGATCCTCTCTCGGATGGAGTCGCCTTCGCCAACGATTCTTTTAGACGCCAAGACCCGATGGATGCACCCGCATGGATCAACAAGTTCAACGCGGATGCGCACACGCTTACGCTAGCTCGCAATAACAACGACTCGCGATAAATTTGTCTGAATAATCAACAATGAAGTTCTCCGGGAGATGTTTCAGTCCCCCAGAGGTATATATAACTCCGGCGACGATATTTCTCTGCAGGGATGCATATAATGAGGGCACGAGGTGGAACGGAGCGCGGGGTCGAAGACGCAACTTCTTGTTTCTCGAGTTTCTTTCAATCCACCCCGTGCCCTCGTTCCCTACATCTCTTTCTTCCGTTTTATCCTCCTCTATCTCTCTCTTTCTCTTGTCCCTTTTATCCTCTTTCGTTCTATCTTTCGCTTCCCGTATTCCCTTCGCGCTTGGAAGACGAACTTTGAAGGCCTTTAAATGTCGAGGGAACTTATCGCGGTTTACATCGTGAAAATAATGACTCTACGGCTTCTATATTACAACGATCTCACGGCTGCATATTAAATATGTTGGTTTATCAACGCACGCTATTACCACAAGTCAGGTGAAGGAAATTTCTGATAAATATGGAAGATGCTTTGATTATTCAAAATATCGCGACGATAAATAAAGAAATATAAGCAGCGTTTAATCTTATATTATCTATCTCTTGATGCAAGACAGGAAATATACAGTGTGATTCTAAATAAATGCAAACATTTTAGATGATATATTTTTGTCGAGAATTAAAGGGGATCTTTCATATAAATTATATTCCTATATATCCTTCTATATTATTCCTGAGGAGTTACACTCTTCCAAAGGGGAGATGAAAATTAGGTTTTTATTTTTTTTTCTCAAATTTTGGACAAGTTAAAAAAATAAAATTTGATAGACATTTTCTTAGTAAAAAGAGTACTTATTAATATTTTTTAAATCATCTCTATCGTTATAAAGGGATAAAATTAGCGAACCCCTATTCAATTTTTTATTAGAACTTTTTAACGAGCCGGAATGTAATTATCTAAAAAATATGCGTTAAAAAGCTTGATTTCTCAAGGAACTTTTCTATTTCTTTTACTTTTTTTTGTAAAATCAATAGTTTTAAGAAAAAAAATAAATTACATTATCATGCTCAGCATGATGCTAAATAGTAGAATTCGAGTTACGAAAAGTTGAATTTTAGAATAAAAAAAAAGCAAACAAAACAGAATTGTAGTAAATGTTGGAAAAAATTGGATCAAAAGTTAACATAAAATTATAATAAAAAAAAAACCTAATTTTCACTTTCCTTCTTGGAGGAATGTAACTTCTCAGAAAAAGATATAGAAGTATGTATATGACCCTCTTTAACTTTCAGCAAAATAAATCATCTACTAAAATTTTTCGCATTTATTTAGAATCACCCTGTAGAGAGCATCCTAGAATTTTGCTATTTTTTTCCCTCTCTTCCCCTGCACCTACTTCTTCCTCCTCGTAGTAAACTTTATTTAGAAAAAAACAGATAAAGTACATCAATTAATAATTCGTTACTTCGGAAATGTCTCGTTTTCGCCTGCGGTCGAATTGACATCCACTCGTAAATTAACGCAACGTAGGAGCATCGAGTTGAGTGTCGAGATCTTAAACACAAATTTCAATTTCACCGAGTTGTCGTGGCACGCGGCAAAGTTATTTCCATTCCATCCACTCCATTTCCAGCCCTCCTCGGTAACGCTATTTTCATTTTATGCAAGCGACGCAGTGTCGTCTGTCTACATTGTCGGTTTGTGCACCGGTAATAGTAGACGGGAATGCAAGCACAGCCTATTTGATCGAGAGGAGCGCTAATGAAAACGAAGAAACGAAGTCATCGATTTGAATCCATTAATAAAATTATTGGGATTTTTGCGTAGACAGTTTTTACCGTTCACAAAAATATTTGCACTCATAATAATTTAATAACATGAATATATTTTCTTCAATGCGGTACTAATAAAAGAATTCCTTTTTTTAAAAAAAAAAGAGAAAGAGAAAAATATATGGGTAATCATAAATTATAATTGTTAAAATCATTTATATATTATGAAAAAGAAGAATGAAATTTTTTGGTTAATGGTACTTTCTTTCGAAAAAGTAGATTTTATCAGAAAATAATAAACATAGTTGTGAATCACAATGATAATTATTGTTGCTTTTTTCTATAAGATTTCGATGATAATTAGCAGAATAAATGAGATTGTATTCACATTTGTAAATGTATATCAAATTAATTAGCTTTTTAATGAATAAGTGAATAAATACAATGATTTATTTAAAATTCCCTCATCGTCTCAATATAATTATTAATCATAACATAACATCATAACATAATCAAATTGATTAACGGAATTGATAATAAATGAAATTATTTTTTTGAAAATTTTTTAGCTTGATAATAAATTATTTAATTATTAAGTAATTTAATAATTTTTGATAATAACATTTTTCTCCCTGAAAAAAATCATAAATTTTATATTATTATCGAAGAATTTTAAGAGCTGTTGCTATTTCTCTTGTGAGAAAATCCTTTTGAGATTGCAGCATAATAGAACGTCTTCGTGGAATACCGTGAGCACATAATTTTGCGTAGGCGAGGAAAAACCGTGAATTATTTAATACGCTCGTCTGAATAACACTTTTTTATACTTTGTTTCTAGGGAATAGAAAATCTCACATTGGATAGCCTGTGCCATTTAAGTTTCAAAAGCATCATGTGCTAAAGTGCCGAATAAAATCCGCTCAAGAGATAATTATCACATAATAATATAGGATATGAAGGCCGGATTCACGCTAACGTGCCGTTACGAAAAAATAATTACAACGAATGAGAGATAGAATGCATTAACGTCGTGTCATACCGCGGGCGATGCGTTAGAAAATTCATTCAGATTGCGCATGCGCCTCTCGACTATTTCGCACGCATAAAATCATTAGCGACTGGTGAATTTTTAAAGTCGTTTTCGCGATGCGTTTTTTGAGAAATTCGTATTTCAAATATACTCTTTACATAAGGAAAAATAATTAAAAGAGGATACGATAACATTGAACATGTATGTATGTCCTATATATATTTTTGTTCGTTGGATATATGCCAGAAGTAAAAAAGAACTATTTAAACAATCTCTACACATCTCCAGCATATTTTTAAAAACCATGACAGAAATATATCCGAGGAACGTTTTCATTCAGGGGAAGGGATCGTAAATTCCGGGAACAAAGCTTGAAAAATGGAATATCTAATCAGTTCGAAGAAGAAGTATGTAAACGGAGCGCCGGTGCTTCATTTAGAATATGACGCTTACGATCTACGCGATTCTTACAGACGGTAAATGTCCTTTTCGCGGTGCAGACTTTGCCAGTTTCCATTCCCGCTGTTTTTTCATTCCGCAAACGTAATTCGAGAAATTTCTTTGCGCTTACTTTTTTTACAGTTTGCTTGACGTTTGCAAGAAAAATTCCTGTCTCTATCTTCTTTATTTCCTCAAGAAAAATTTCAAGAGAGCCAAAGCAATCTTTTAATTAAGTGATTTTGCGAGTTTTATAATACACTCGTATCTAAATACTCGTCGCTTTATTCTCGCGGAAATATTTGTTTACTTACGGTTTTGCGCGATTTTACATCACATTAATTATTGTATATTATCCATAAAAAATGTATCTTTAAACATTTTGCTTCATTATAGAGAAAATCTTGTTTTTGTGACAAAATTTTTTTTTCTAGTTTTTTATGCTAATGTGTTTAGAATGTCTCAGAACGTCAAAAAATAATATTTAAAAAAAATATATGTATGTATGTACGGAATAATGTATATTGTACAACTTTTAATTTCCGTGATTTTTGAGATATCATGCTAAATTTTTTTTTAATTGATTAAATTTTTTTTAAATAGATTATCATTAAAGAATAATTGGTATTGAATTTGGTGAGAATCAGTGAAAGAGTTCATTTTTTATAAAGTTTTGATTTCTTTAAGAAATGTATGTATACGTTCTAACTTTTGCAAATTTTTAGATATCGGGTTAAGTTAGGTTAGATCAGGTTAGATTAGGTTAAATTTTTTTTACGTAAATAAAATATCATTAAAGAATGGCCGTTATTGAATTTGGTGAGAATTGGAGAATAAAATGATCATTTTTTATAAAATTTTTAAATTTGTTTAGAAATGTCTGTACAACCTTTAACTTCCGCAATTTTTGAGATATCGCGTTAAATTGTTTTACATGAATAGAGTATTATTAAAGGATGGTTGGTATTGAATTTGGCGAGGATCTATAAAAAGTTCATTTTTTATAAAATTTTAAATTCTAATTTGCACTATTTTCATTTTGTTTATGTTTCTTGCGACAATGGTTTCTTTTGTATTCTGGTTTTCTTTCTTGGCGCTTTGCACATAACATAACATTAACTTGAGCGAGCCTAAAATAGCAATTGTTTCAAAAGAAGCGAAAGTGAGATAACTTATCCAGATCGCCGACTAGATAGATAGTCTCGATTGAAAAAGTTGGAAGGTTGTGTATGAAGGGACGGTCACTATGTCAAGTGCCAAGAAAAATTACCTAGTTTTGCCCTGCTCTCTTTCCTTTTCATGGCCTTCAACTTCTCGCCACAAATAGTTTTGTTATATCCATTTTGTCGCTTTTATTCTTCTTTTACAACCAACTCTTATCACTTCATTGCATCATTTCTACTGCGAAAAGAAAACATTGCCTTCTGGGAAACTCGGAAATTCAATTTTCTGTGCCGTTTACGATACTTGAAAGGTTTCTCAAAGAGATGTTAGGTATTTTTCAAAATATGTGTATGTGTTATAAATATATACATATATTTGTAAATTTTTAATCACACACATATACACACATTTGACATTTACCGAAACGCAATATAGTGTTATTTCTTTGATATTATAATATATTAATTATAATAAAATTAAAATTTCCTAAATAAGAACAATATATATAAATAAATAATTAAAAAAATCGATTTTGAATCATAATCAATTTGAATCAATTATTATTGATAGAAATATAAATAATAATAAAATAAAAACAATAATATTACTAATATATAGTGTGAACTTATAAATTTAATTTATAATTTTTAAAGATATGCATATTTTTTATTTCTTACTTCTTCGACGCTTATGTCAATTTATGTATAATATTCAAGAATAGCTTTATTCATAAAATATATATTTTAATTGAACTGAACGCGATAATTTGACGCTTTATTATACTAAATAAAACGTACTAAATTATTATATTAATAAGACTACATTAATAATAAAAGAAAGATTTTTCTATTATATTAACAAAAAGTTTCTATTATATTAATGAGAAGTTGAAAGAAAAAGGAGAGAAAAGTTTAACTTGAAATTTAAAAATTATTAATGTAAGAAGGAAATGATATAAACAGAAGGAAATTTTAATAAAGATCATATTATTCTCTGCACAAATCACGGGGTTGCTTTTATACGTGACATGAAGTTCCATTCATCCATTCTGTATCTGCAAGCATGAAACGAGACATTTCGTCCTAATACCTTTTTCTCCATGAAAATAGTACTTTCCAGATTTTCGTAGTGTACGAAAAGACATGAAAAAAGAAAATCTTTATAAGAAATCAATATATTTCTTTTCTTCTACGTGTGCGTATCTATATGTTTCGTCTCCGATATACTCGCAATTCTGCATTTTCGCAGAAAAAAAATTACAGCTCTCTATTTATCCTATCCTATACAAGCTTGTCGCAAAAATAATTATTAGAGTGATGTCGCATTTGTTAGATTTTTTTCAAGAATATTACACTCATTAGTTTGTAAAAAGTGTTTCATTTCTTGATTCTTGTACGAGAAAATTATTTTCTATATTCAAGAGAAGGAAAAAAACTTTTTTATACGTTTACCAGTTTTTGTCATCACTGTTGCAAATAATCTTAATCATTTTTTAATTACATTCTTTCATTATTCTGTTGCAATTTTGAATTATATTGTCACAGTGAACACGTTTCAAATGCAAACTGGTTAAGGTTTTAACTATTAAAGGTAATGTATAAATAATTTCGTTTATAAAAACATTTAATATTTAATAGGTAATATAAATTGTTATATACATATATGTATTCCATAAGGACGATATAATTGCTAATAATAAAAAAAATATAATTTCAAAAGATTAATTAAAAATTCATATTTAAAATATATAATATTAAAACTGTTTTTATGATTTTATGCATGTATGTGCACATTGATAAATTAAATATTTTTTATGTATTATTTCAAATATTATTTGCAAAAAAAATAAGATTAATGAGATAATAAGAAAAATGATTAAAAACACATTAGATGATAAGTCAAATACACGTTTCTTTCTATCATTTTTTATCATAAATTATTTACAGCAACGATTAATATAATTTAAACATGAACAAAAACGGATCGAAGAGACATAAAAGAGAATAAATAAAAAATGACTAGAATTATACACCATTCCTGTAAATATAATATTTATATATTGTGCTCTGCAAATACGTATATAATGAGAGAAGTAATTATAATTATTTGTGAAGTCTGTAAAAAAGAAATGGAAATTAAAAATATTTTTAATTTAAATTGAAATCAATATTCAATATCTCAAATAAGGTTTTAATTATTATATAAATAGAATTTATCATATTAACCATTTAAAAATTTAATAGAAGAGATAAAAAATTTAAGTAAATATTTTTACTTTTTATTTTAAATACACTATGTTTAACCATCTTGTTAAGTCTATAAAATTTTAATAATAGAAACATTGCAATAATTCGTATATTATATTATATGTTTAATTACAATTTATTTTTACTAATTTTTGCATATATTAGAAAGAAAGAAAAGTATATGTGTGTGTATATATGTGAATACACATATAATACATTGATAATAATCAAAATTTATCAAATCAAATTATAAAGAAGAATATGAGCCAACGTTTCTATAAATGGCAGAGATAAAATATTTCTCTTTGCTCGCATATCAACTAATATGTTTATATATGTGTGTATAAAATCGTTTAAAATATAAAGAAAATGAAGCTTATAAATAACAGATATTCGATACTTGACGGCAGTGTAAATTAATAAAGAACCTAATACATGCGCGAACGATCTTGTTGCCAAGTAATAAGATAAAATTGTAAGATATTATTTATGTGAAATAAATATTGGAGTCAATCAATCAATGCGCGCACATTATTTCAGTTCTCTTACAAATATTTCGCAAGACATTTCGCGTGAATAACAGCACGATGATTTTATTTTAACTATATTATACGACGTAAAAGAATGCACTCTTTCAAGATACGCGCGGTAGTGGAGACGTCGGAGCGCGGGCTTCACTTTTAATAAATTTATCCTGTGGACGTGCAAAGAGAAAAATGCAGAAGAGGAAAGAGGGGAAAAGGGCGGGAGAGTAATTTTCAGTGTGGTATGCGCCGGCATATCGGCTTCCCTATTTACTCGGAAGGGTGAATAGGCGCGTGAAACTCGCGAGATGCGGATTCTCTCTCGCATTTACGCGAATCAAGGCGCTACCTCACCAATTCGGTCGCCTCGGCAGCCACCTTCGCAGGCGCGCTAGTCCCATAAAGGGAGTTTTAACTTTCCCGCGTTCTCTCTCCTCATCGCTTTCCTACTCGTATTGGTGGACAATCGGAACGATCCTTACTTCGTAAGTGTACCCATGTGATATCACGGTCGTAACCGGATATTCGCACGTACCCTCATTCCGTATTCTCGAAAACTCGCCCTTTATACACCCTCCCGATGGCGACCGAGGGCAATTTAAAGCTTTTGCAAGAGTTGTTTTTATGGCCGAGCGAGTGACATTATTAGAAGAGAATGTCATTCGATTAACCGCCATTTATTATCACGCGAGCAAATTACATTTATTGGGGGTTGTTATCATACTTGATTTTTTGTTGTTACTGGCAATAACGAATGATAATATTTTGATAATGGTACGTTATGATTATATATATTTTATATATAAATGATAAACGTCATCAAATCATATCGCTGAAGAGTCATTGAACGACATCAAATTCGGAGTCGCATTAAATGCTTATGTCCTATAATCACAAATTTGAACAACAATTGGCTTCATTCGTTTATTGAATGGTCGAATTGGGTGATGAATCAATCGTAACGAGTGATTACGAGATTAATAAAATAAACCCAAACTTCATCGTATTCATGTTGGAAATTAATACAATATTTAATTTTATTATCGGAGAAATATCAAACTTGTATTCTATAATAAAAATACTACCTGAAAAGACATTTGGCCGGATGACGAAACGAAATAATTATGTCGGTTAACGCCCGTTTTAATTAGAGCAGGGACAACGTTCGCAGAAGACGTCAGCAAATTCGCACGGTCTACAAGCGAGAACTTTTTTGAACACGAACCGTTTCTGCCGATTTTACATCAGGCCGGATAAAAATTTCCAGTCGAGCTAGTGGTGTGTGCGGCTCATTCTTTCTCAATTAATTCTGAAAACTTATCTCGACCACGTTCTGTGAGAGATTCGAGTAATTAAATCAGTATCGTCGCTAATTGCATTTTGGGTATAAAAAGAAACGAATTCTCTGGCCAAATGTAAAAACGATTAATTTAATAGTATAATTGCACACGACTCTATATGATGATTCTTTTAACTTGTGATATATGTATGTATTTTTCAATTAATTTTTTTTTCAACACGAATGTATCCGATATTATAATATTTAATATTGTATATATTATAATCGCGTAAATTTTCTTTGATCTAATTTTCTGCGCTCCAGCACAAGCCGATCTATAACATTTAAACGCAAATGCATCGTATAAACTCTTTCAATAAACTAATTGAAGTAGTAATATTGAGCAGCTGTACTATCCGCTATTTCAGATACAAGATTGGTTAGTTAGGTGGTGAAATTAAATAGCAATCCGGATTTAACTTGAAACTTACGTAATTACGATGTCTCAATGTGCTTTCACATCAAAGGTGAAACACGGGAAACTTTGATAAAAAATTAATTAAAAGAGAGCGAGAAGATATTGCGGATTACCGAAAGATCAAAAGCTCGATTTGCAGCTTCAATGGCGAACGTGATTTTAATAATTCATTGAAAGTCGATATAATTACCTGCTAATCACGCTAACAAACATTTAGTCATTATCATTACTGATGATCAAATTCATAATCTCAAATAAATGAGATGAGTTTGGTGGCCCGAATGCTAATAATATTGATGGCATTTATGTAACATTTCAACAGTATTTGCCTAACCAACGAGCGAGAAATACTCTCAGTGGCGAATCGATTATAAAAATCTATTTTGAATCATACGCGCGTACAAACACACACACATATGTACACATGGACTTAATTTAATGATATTTTAATGATTCAAAATCACAATTGAATTATGAAATCAGATTGCGCGTTTATTTTTGTTACAGATGCATATTTATTTTGTGTAAAAAAGTATTTAAGTTTTTTCATTTCTAATTTCTAAAAAATATATTATTTTCATTTTTCTTAGAATAATTAATTTAAATCAGTTATCTTGATTTTAGCATCGATAATTCTAAAAATTATTAAGTGTATATATCTGTTGCATTATTTGATAAGTAAAATTTTATCGTACAAAAAATTGAACAAAGCAAAAATATAAATATACATTTGCTTAATTTTTACACACACATACGTACACAATGAGTTTAATTTAATGATGTTTTAATTTTTAATGATCCAAAATCACAATTTAATTATGAAATCACATTGCGCGTTTATTTTCATTACATGTTTAGATGTATATTTATTTCGTGTAAAAAAATATTTAAGTTTCTTTTGTTTCTAATTTCTCAGATAAAAAATATATTATTTCCATCTTTCTCAGAATAATTAATTTAAACCAGTTATCTTGATTTTTGCATCAATAATTCTTTAAATTATTAAATATATATATATATATATATATATATATATATATCTATTATTTGGTAAATAAATTTTTTTGTACAAAAAATTGAACAAAGCAATAACATAAATATAAATTTGTTTAATCCATATTATGTAAAATAGGTATTATAGTCTTTCTCGTACACATACAAGTCTGATAAACATTTAAATTTCGAATAATGGGCGATAAGCGAGAGAGGGTGAATCGGTTATTTAACATAAATATACACATAAAGTACGTTAAGTTATTTTTACTAAAAAATCCACTTCTCGTGACGTATGATTTATAGCAACACAATATGCATTAGTTAACTTCGGACATGAAAGTCCGATATTCCACGATCGTCAGACAAATCACCAACTTTTTTAGGATCTCAGGCACATTTTGTTCATCACGTTCAGAATAATCAAAATTTGCGCTCCATCATTCTTGTCTTTTTCCCGGGATATTTTCTCACTGCGATCTTCCTCTACCTTTTTTTTTTGCTGTCTCCTCTCTCTCGAGAGAAGCCATCGCCGTGACGTGCCGCCGCGGAAATTGAACAGTTCGAACGAGCAGCGTCGCGCTGGTGTCATCGAAAAAACATCATGCGAGATTGGAAAGGCATTTTTGAATTCAGCTTTTTTTTTTGAAACCACTGGTCAATTCGATCACGATGAAAAAAATGTGTTAGATTGGGTCGTAACAAATTTCGACTGTCCTTTTTTTATTAGCGAATAAGTGTTCCTTATAAATCGGTTAATGTGTTAATCTATTATTGAGCAATTAAACTATTTCAATCAAAAGATTAGATATATTTCAAACACACAGTGTGAATATAAAATTTATATGAACATACAATTGTCAAAAAATCGGTACGTATCAATAAATTATTAATCAACAATAAGTAATCTCTTTTTGTAGAGATTTATTTCTGCGATTATATAGGATAATATTATTATTTCCATTAGCAAGTAAGAGCGAAATTATCCAACGATATTTTTTAATCGATCATATACTAAATACTCGTTGATATGTGACATATTTGTTGATAAATTGGAACGCGAGAATTTAATCAACCTAAATACTCGATTTGATATATTAAATTTTCATATATTAAATTAAAGTATATAACATAAATAAAAACCTGTAATACAACAAACTTAATTTATTTAAAATTTAATTGCAAGATTTAATTTCAAGAATTGATTGCAAAAAAAATTACTTTTGTTAATTATTTCGTTTTATGTAACAAAAAAATAAATTATTGCCAATCTAACGTAAACGTGTACTAAAAAAAAAAAAAATGAGTCTTACAGTTTGTATAACATTAGAACATGAATGCGCATTGATCGATTGTAACTGAGAGCGGCATCGCGTTTCAATTTTTGCCGAAACGAAACCTCAGCGTCGGTTACAACTTGGGAAAGTCATCGGTTACAGCCTGCTGTTTCCGACGTAAAGTACTTTTCGACATGTATGCGATTCAGCGACCTGCAACTTTGAAATGGCTACGAGCGCAGCAACCTTCTCCGTGTGCGGTTCTGCAACCTTCAGCAACCTCAGTGTTGCATTGTACGAGACACGCGTTATGTGACGTATGTCACAAATCTGCTGATTTCATCGCGATCTGCTTACCTTAATTTGATAAAAATAAATTTCTCTCATATTGCTTAATCGTATCGCATTCCCTTCATTGTTTATTTGATGCGTTCCAGTCATTATAATAATAATTTCAAAAATTTTTAAAAATCCTAATTAAAAATGTGAAAAACCACGTTTCTTTGAAAAAAAAAAACAAATTTTGTTTTTTTTTCATTATTTTTTAGAATATAATATTATTTTTATTAATATGATAAAAAAGACTAAATTTCTTATATTTTTAATTTATTCTTTTTCGAAAGTAATTTTAATGATTAATTAAAATAACATTTACAGCAAATTACTTTAAACTGGATTCGGATAATTTTCAATTAGATACATAACTATATTATGTAGCTAATTGGAATGCGAGCTACATTTAAAATAATAATGGTTAATTTGTCTACCATTTAAAAAGTTAAAAATAATGAAAAATCAGTTTACAGTAATCAAAATTTAAAAATATTAAATATCAGAAAAAAAAAACTTATTTTTGTTTTTGTAAAAAATATGTTCGATCATAATTATGATGCGTTGAAGAATCGCGAAAACAATCTCGCATTCAAACGTATATATATTCAGTAATATATTGTCCTCTTTGTATCATTCCCTCTTCTATCACGTATGTAATTTTTGAAATGCATTTCTAAGAATAATGCAAGTTTCGCAGAACGAGAGAAATATAATATACTAATGTAATGTATGCTTGAAGCAATGCATTAGCGCTCTCTCATAATATACAGCCTCTGATTGAAATCTCAATTTCAGATTGTAAATGCCATGAAACTGCTCCGTGCGATACGCAGATATAAATTCGAAAAAATTATAATTTTATTATTGGCAAATATTTTAAAATACATATTCATTTATTTGTTTAAATCTAAAGTAAGTTCTTAAAATTTTTCGTCTTTTATTTATATATAGCGATAAATTATGGGAACTTTAAAGATGTTTTGGCTGTACAATATAGCAAAAATCTGTCAAAATTAAAAAAAAATCTTATTATAAGAATATTATTTCTTTATATTGTTTGAAAAATCAAATAAATAAATAAGATTATAAAAAAAGTTAAAAAGTATTACAAAATTATATAATTTTGATTAATAATTTTGATCTTCGTAAAAGAAAATAGTTGTGATTAATATTTTTCCTTATGATTTATGACAAAAGCTTTTGATTGTGAATACCTTCTAAAATCAACTGTAAGAAACAAAAAAAAAAAAAAAAACGGGTAATTTGTAGAAAGAGAGAAAAAGAGGTAATATTTTTTTATAATTTTTAATAAATGATTTTGAAACGAGCAAGTGGCTTTAAATCAAGTTTTGCACAAATATTTATTAGAGATTTTTAAATATATGTGAAAATAAAATTTATTTTGTTGCTAATGTTTTTTCTTGTCAAATTTATCAATAAATGTTATAATACGCGACTTTCCATAGGAATCAATATTAACTTTAAACTTAAATAATTTTCAAATTGTTAAGAGAATTGTGCTCAGATTTTGCACAGATACTAAAAAAAAAAAAAAAAAAAAAAAAAAAAAAAAAAAACTTTGAAATTTTCTTTTCTCACTATTTTCCCATATGACACCTATAGTTTTAAATTGTAGGATTAAATTAAAATATCTCAATCGAATATATTAATAATCCTATGTAACGAAATTTAGATGAAAATTTTAATTACATTAATTGCAAAATCGTACGAAGCCATGATATTTCATGTTTCTCCTTTGTTGACGGACGGGGAAATAGCTCGAAAAATGAATCGACGACGTGTCCCTTATCGGCCGACACTCTCTCGCATGACACAACGCCAGTTTATCATAACGATCACTTTGACTCCGATTAATCGCGAATTCTACAGCGTGCCGAAATCGCGTCGTCAAACACGACGGAAATGCGTTCGTCAGAGCGCGTTCGTAACACGATTTTACGACGTTGTACGTCGTCGGCGCGTAATTGAAAATCCATCCCGGAGCGTTTTCGGCGATCTCGGCTGTGTTGTACGTCAAAAACTTTATCGTACCGCGCGGCGAGACAAACGCGTACGCAGATGAAGGGAAAATAATAGAATGCAACGTATCGAACGCGAGAAAGTGGAGGCAGAGGGAGAGAGAGAGAGGAAGAGAGAGAGAGAGAGAGAGGGGGAGAGAGAGAGAGAGAGAGAGAGAGAGAGAGAGAGAGAGAGAGAGAGAGAGAGA
>JBCEZX010000048.1:4306676-4317283 GCA_039654345.1 Cataglyphis cursor
AGAGAGAGAGAGAGAGAGAGAGAGAGAGAGAGAGAGAGAGAGAGAGAGAGAGAGAGAGAGAGAGAGAGAGATGTCAAAGCGAGAAAGGGAAACATGGGAGAAAAAGGCGGATGGAGGAAGGATGTATCTCCCTCGTGCCCTGTGGGCGTCGGATTTTCTGGGTCGACAGCTGTCAATTGAGAGCAGTGTCTACTGAAGACTACTCGTTAACGTATCGCACTGCACCACCCTATGCATCGAGCGCGGTCTGTGTGTATTTTTTTCCCGCGTTTTTATTTTTCTCTTTCTTTTTTTTTTTTTTTTACAAAACTCCCTCGTTGCTGATATTGCGCGGTGTAAAATCGAGTAATTTTCTTACAAACGTGGAAATTCCCGGATTTTCCACTCGTGCCCTCGCTATTTCCACATGATGGCTCTCCCGGCAGCCTTCGATGATCGAGTTCCTATCAACCGATTCAACCGCTTACGCAAGCACGATATTTTGAGTTTGTCGATCAAGTGAGCGTGCACTTTCTATCGGAATTAAATTCGCAATGTACAAAGGTCGGATTGCTTTGCGGCTTGGTAAATACGAATTGTTTGAAGAATTTATCACGAGTAATGAAGGAGCGACTGAAAAATGTGGTCGCGACTAGCATCAAGCGTACCTGCTATCGTAGATTGGTCGTGCAAAATAGATAGAGTGGTCGGGAAAGAGTACCGAGAACACTGTAAGATAAACCAAAGTTGCCAAGTGCATTCCACGGGACAAAGGGTGAAAGTTAGTCGCAAAAAGGTCCCGCATCCCCACGCTCGATGTTTGCCAAACCGAATACAAATACCAGCCGCGACCGCCGCGACATTTGATGCCGAACATAGGACGCGCGTTTCAAAGCGAGGTCGGAGATTTTATTTTTTATTTTTTTTTTTTTTTTTTGCCACGGCTGTTTGTGGAAGTGACAGAAGAACTCTCGGCGACTCGGTGACTATTCACGAAGCGAATCCTCAAACCAATCCGGAATCTACGCGGGACGGAAAAAAAGCGCAAGTCCCACGAAAACGAATTAATTCCCCGCGCAAATTGAAAACTATTTTCAGCAAGTGTCCTTTCGTGACACCTTTATAAAACTGACGGCGGAAGCTGCGAGCCGTGTAACGTGTCGCGGTTGGTCGAGCGCGTAGACAAAGCGCATTGAGAGCAAAAGCAAATTTTCGCATGGCTTCGCATGTTGTGACATATGTTGCTACTATATCGATGTCAATGCGAGTCAGCATCAAAATTGAATGCCGCGATGTCATGACTGTTGAAAATTGCTGCGACGCACTCGTGCCGACTCGGAAGATGGATTCATGCGCGTTTTTCGATGCATGGCAATAAATGATAATTCTCTATAACTCAATTTGAATTCATATATGAAGTCTTCTCTTTTACAGGATATCTACTCAAATATTGTAAAAAAATTCTCTGAATATTCCCTGCTCTTCCAGGTATTTTTATTCAAAATTCCAGATAAAGAGAATATTTTAAAGATTTCTCTTTTGTGCAATTCCCTAGAAATTTTTTTTATTGTACAGATTTTCTTCTCTCTCTTTTTATTTATATGAAAAAAGACTATTTGAGGATGTTTTGACTGTATAATAGTAGCAAGAAACGGTCAGAATAAAAAAAAAAAAATTTTACGTTTATACTGTTTGGAAGATTAAATAAGTAAATACGGATTATAAAAAAAATTAAAATATTAGAAAATAATATGGTTTTTAATATCTTCGTAAAAGAAAATAGTTATAATTAATATTTCTCCTAATTTATGACAAAATTTTTGATCGAATACCTGAAATCAACTGCAAAAAATAAAAAAAATAAAAAAAAAATTAGTAAGTTGCAGAAAGAAAGAGAGAAAGAGAGAGATAAAGAGAGAATATTTTTCTACAATTTTTGATAAATAACTTTTAAACGGGTTTTAAGTGGATCTACATCAAGTTTTGCATAAATATTTATTAAAGTTTTATTAATATATGTGAAAATTTTTATTCTGTTGGCAATATTTTTTCCTTGTTAAATTTGTCAATAAATACGTGATTTTCAATAAGAATTGTACTCAGATTTTGCACGGATACTTAGAAAAAATAGTAGAACAGATTACAAAATTCTTTTTGTATTTCTTAATGTTTTAACACATATATCCTTAAATTCCAAGTGTTAAATTTATAAATATAACTGAACAAATAGCTTTCCAAAATAATAATTTTTAACTTGCATAACATTTTCTTTTTTTACGACCAAAAATTGAAATAAAGATATATACTTTATTCAATTTGTTAAGAGATTGAATACACATATAAACAGAAGTAGAAATATATTTTTAATATATTTTTGAACACATAAAATTCATAACTTGATTGCGGATTGCAAACTGCTTATAGTAAAAGAAGAACAAAATTATTAAAAAAACAAATTGTTTGAAAATTCCCTGAGTTCCAATAAAATTCCATGAGAATTTCCTGATTACTTTAGATATAAAAAAATTTCCTGAGAATTTAGGTTTTTAATGATTTTCCAGGGAGACACCCTGTTTTAACTTTCAATGGCAATAATAACAAAAATCTGCATAAAATTTAGTTGCAGAAATATTTTACAATAAAAGGAAAAGAAAATTCTTGCAAAGTTTGACGAATGTAGATGACAAAACTTTATTCTTTGGGAAGTTTTTTTCCTATTTTTAAATCTGAACAAAATATCTAGATTGCGCGATACAATTCCAATATCTATACATTCTTTTGTTAAATTCAGTTGCAACATTTAGTTTGTAAAGCATTTTTGATATTTCAAGCCCAGGAATTCAGGATTGTTGTGAGCCCTATTACGTGTAATGTTGCGTGTGTCGTTTAAACGCAAAAGAACGGTGTTCACAAAAGAGATGTACTCACTTTGCAATAAAACGGCAATGGCGGCAATGATTATTTAACTAGACAAGAAAAAAATTGATTTGTCGGGTGCGAGTTCACTGGAACAAGCAATATTTTTGTCTCGCGCCAATGGCGTTTTGTCTCTAGGATCAATTAATGGTTTCAATATCCATCGGTGTTTTACAATTCTGCTCAGGGCTATAGGAAATAATTTTTTTCAATCATAGTGCAAAGTTTATTACGGGTTGGGAGAGAAAACGGCGGAAGAAATGAAATACGAAGGTGGAGGAAGCGAGGGAGGTGGGGAGGAATGGAAGGAAAAGAACTATTTCGCGTATAAACTTTATCACCTGATATTGACTTTCCATTTTTCTCGAGAGAAAATTCGTACGGTCTGACAATTCGTAATTTTACTATCCAATGCAAGAGCGTACAAATATGATTGGTACACTAACAGCTTTATAATTCTTCTCTCTTACTGTTAAAATTTTAACTAATACACTTTTTACATAGAATAGTACTCGAATGTTACTTGATATTTATCTCTTTGTTTTGCCAAACTCAGTATATGACAAATATACTCGTTATTGCAAATAGGTCAATATTGACCCCGTGAACAATTTTTTGCGCGTATACGCTTGAAAAAAATGAACGAAAAGCGTCATCGACGAAAATTGCATTTTTTTGCACGCAACCGATCGTGCACTCGCGCGATCACGAGATGTAATAAAAGAAAAACGTCAATCAGAGAAACGAAAGAGTAACCGGACCGACAGCCGACACAATCGCACATATGACGGTAAAAAATCGTTGTCGTTTCTGGTACATGGCGTACCGCGCCAATCGATAAAGCTATCCGATGGAACTACGTAAAACCCATTGTAGTCCACAGAGTGGAAGGAGATCGATGATTGAAAGGTGTCATGAAACAGAACGAAACGGTGAATAGCGCGCTGAAAAATATTTAGGGGTTGACATTAAAGAGGAATCGTTTTTTGGTTTTTTTTTTTTTTTGCAAGAATATATCCGCTGTGCATCTCGACGTTCATAAATTCGACACCCGTTGTGTGCATTAGACGCGAGTCGGAAGGCATCGAGAGAGCGACGCATGACAATGTCATCCTGGGCTGGAGATAAGATTAATGCTTCGCGAACTAATGCAGAAGACGATTTTTTATTATTTTTATTAGCAACTTGGAAACGTATAATAGTGCTTGAGCGTAACGAATGATCAAGATAAATGCAATCTCTGAACTACAATGTCAGAAAAATTTTGGATTAGGAGTTAATGGGTCTTTACTTACATTGGAAACTTGCCCTTCTATCCGTGACGTGAAAAATGCTGCGCACAAAATTATATGTGTTTAAGATGCGCGCTATTTTTTTTATTTTATATGTATATATGTACATTGGATTTAGAAAACTTTTTCATTAAATGAAGGAAGTAGTCTTACAATGTTTGAGTGACAAAAATGAAATAAATATGTAAAAAATTGTGCAAATTAGAAACTTGCACATTGCTTCCTCATAATTTTATTTTCTTCCCTTTATAATATCAGTAAAAATGTCTCGTGTAAAAATATTTGGCCCGATAATTCAAAATTTGCGGAACAATCACAACTTTTTTAGAAGAATTCAAAATATTATAAAAAATGAATCCTTTCACTAATTCTCATCAAATTCAATACCAACCTTTAATGATATTCTATTCATGTGAAAATATTTAGCCCGATATTTCAAAATTTGTGGAAGTTAGAGCGTACACTGACATTTATTGAAAAATTCAAAATTTTATAAAAAATAAATTCTTTCACTAATTCTCATCAAATTTAATACCAACCATTCTTTAATGATATTCTATTCATGTAAAAATATTTAGACCTTAAAATTTGCGGAAGAGCAACATTTTTTTTTTGAAAATTTTTCCAAAATTTTATAAAAATTAAACCCCTTCACTGGTCTTAGCCAAATTTAATATCAACCAATCTGTAATGATACTTTATTCATATAAAAATATTTAAACCGATATTTCAAAATTTACGGAAGTTAGAATAACACCCTTTTTTTTGAAAAATTCAAAATTTTATAAAAAAATAAATCCTTTCACCATTCTAGTCAAATTCAATATCAAGCTTTAATAATACTCTATTCATATAAAAAAATTTAGCCCAATAATTCAAAATTTGCGGAAGTTAGAGCAACCACGTTCTTTTTGCACATACTCACATACAGATACATACAGATACATATGGACATTTTGTAAAAATCTGATTTTTCGATGTTTTAGAATATTCTGAATATATTATCAAAATATCAAAATTTAGATCAAGATATCAAAATTTAAAAAATAAAATTTTATGAAAACAAAGCTTCCTCTATGAGGAAGCAAAAAAATGACTAATTTTTTAAAAATCATGACATGCAGATTGTTATTATAGCGATCACGATTTTTTATTATCATAATTAGCAATTATTTCTCAAAACAAGCAGCATTATGCTCGATAAGTTTTCATATCTGGATCGCATTCAATGGATAGATAGATGAACGAAATGCTTGCTGCTGCCGCACGGTTGCTTGAATGAAACGAAAATTGTCCCCAAGATAATTAAATCGGGGTTTGCCAATAAGGAAAGGAGGAGGATGATAATTTAGGATTAATGCGAAGTGAAATGCGGTCGCCGGTAATCGAATATCGGATATCGGAAGGTGACCATTCGACACGTCGATTTCGAGGAATCGCTGTGGAGGAGGAAAGAGGCATCCGGTTTGGTATGCACGAGGATAATTTAGAAAACAGAAGCGGCACTGGTGGAAGAGACAGCGACTAAGGAATAACGAAATAAAAGATTCGATGGTACGTGAGCGAGCGCTTTACAATGTACAGAACAGGCCTTATGTGCCCACGTGTTCCGCCCGATCTCTCTGATTCTTTCAGCACTGTGACGTGTTTGGCATTTTCCCGTGACGGCTTTAAGCTTCGCACGCGCGTCCGTATCCTTCTCACTCGACCCGTTTCTTCTGCCGCTGCTACTACTTTTTGCTGTTTCTCGCAAGCGCAAGGGGATAAACCCCGAAGTGAAAAGGAGCGCAATGTGACTCCGCACGTCGATTCAATGTAGCCAGAATTTTTTGTCACAGATGAGACAAAAGAATAAAATAAAAAAAAATAATAATAAAAGAAATAAAACTTTTACCTTAAAATAATTTATGAAAATAATGAGTTCAGAAGCATTTCATCAGATTATATCATAATTGTGACATTGCAGCATTCTAATTTCAAAAGAAAAACGTCTCAAGTCAACACGTTCAATAAAAATGTTATTTTTTAATTAAAATTGTTTTTAAAAATAAAAAAAAAATCAAACTCGATATTTTATTATTAGTGTGGGTATATTTCAAATAGAGAATTATTGAAAATAATTATGTATATAATTTTACTAAAATAAAATATTTACAAAATTTTATTTTTTTTGTGAGGATGTGCAATAGAAAAAATTTATTTAAAATGTGATAATTGAAATTAATAGTTGAAAAAATAATTTAAAAAAAGAATTATATCTCAAAATGTGCCTCGTCTTTCCAATTATCGATTATCGAAGTATTGTTTCATTATACACTTTTCACTTATCGGAAATGTAACATATTATCTGAAGTTTTCAAAATTGCATTAATGATTTTAAATATTACTTTTTGTATTAAGTTTAAATATTGTTTAAAATGTTATGTAATGAGAAAAATAATTGGAAAAGTGACAAAACATTTATTTTAGAGGTAATTGTTTTATGTAACATTAATTAACTTAAGGATGTATGTGATATCGAAATACTAACAAAAGCATTAAAATTTCATAGATTGTTCTACTATTTCTTTTGAATATTTGTGCAAAAATTAAGCACAATTCTGTTAACGGTTTGGAAATTATTTAAATTTAAACTATTGATTCTTATGGAAAATCGCCTATTGTAGCACTTATTGACAAATTTAACAAAGAAAAAATATTACCAAAAATATTACCATGAAATAAAAATTTTCACATATATTAAGGAAATTCTAATAAATATTTGCAAAACTGGATTTAGATCCACTAATTCGTTTAAAAGTTATTTACTAAAAATTATAGAAAAATATTATCTGTCTCTTTTTCTCTTTCTGCAAATTACTCGTTTTTCATTGTTTTTTGCAGTTGATTTCAGAGGATATTCACGATCAAAAGTTTTTATCATAAATTAGGAAAAATATTAATTACAACTATTTTCTTTTACGAAGACGTCAAAATACATATTATTTTGTGATACTTTAATTTTTTTCATAATCCGAATTTATTTGTTTAATTTTTCAAACAGTATAAACGTAAGAAACATGTTTTCTTTTTACTTTTGACAATTTTTTGCTACTATTGTATATCTAGAACATCCTTAAATATAATATGATATAAAACATTATCAGGTCTAAGAAACCACTAATAAAAAAATTAATAACAAAAAAAAGAAACTATTTTACGAATTCTATTTCATAAAATTAACTAAATATTTCAAATACTATTTTAATTAACATAAATGATTTATTTTTTTACATTAAGCGTTTACATAGTTTAAAATAGAACAAATAATTTATTTATATTTTAATATTTAAATTTTCTTCTATTTTAAATAAAATTTTCTCTATTCATATTTGGATTTTATATGATATCAAAAAACAAGCAAATATTTATTTTCGCTCCATGTACGAAGCAGCTATTTTTATCATAATTTGATACAAATGTCTTGGAAAATCGATATTAATTATTGTTTGCTGTAAATAAGTACTTAATATTTATTCGCTGTAAATATTGCATTTGCATTGAATTGCATAGAAGATCAATGTTGTTCGACCGTACTTAATCATCGATTACATCATTAACTCGATGAGAATCCAAGTGGTTCAAAACTTGTTTCAACATACGTAACGTTATTAAGTCATTAGCGGCGATTGGATAACTGATAATCGCAATCATTGTTTGTTAAATGTAGCGCGAAATTGTAGCTATGAGAAAACAAGCTCGCATGTCGCGATGCTGTGTGAATAAAGGCGGAGAGAGAAGCTATTCTCTCCTGTCCATTGAATATTCCTATTGAAACTTTCCGGCGGAATCGCAAAACTTCTGGCCTTATCGCTACACTCGAGACGACTGTCGCGCGTCAGGTGAGTATCGTTGTACAAACGGCAAGCGACGTGAAAATTAGATACGATTCAGTCCCGGTAAAGCGCTCCTTTTGTACGTCGTGTATTGTCAAATAATGGCACGTCGATGTTCCTACATATATGCATGTGCGAAGCGAAACAAGATATCTGTCTTGTCGCTGTATTATGTCTCATTCATGATACAAAAATAGAGCTCAAGTTATGTTTTGAATGTACAATAGTAGCAAAAAATTGTTAAAATTAAAAAAAAATATATATATTTCTTATGTTTGAAAAATCAAATAAATAAATCCGGATTGTAAAAAAAATTAAAATATTACAAAATAATATGGTTTTCGACATCTTCGTAAAAGAAAATAGTTATTAATAATAGTAATTAATATTTTTCCTAATTTATGACAAAAACTTTTGATTGCGAATATCCTCTGAAATCAATTGCAGGAAATAAAAAACATGAGTAATTTGCAGAAAGAGAGAGAGAAAGAGAGAAAGAATATTTTTCTACAGTTTTTAGTAAATAACTTTTAAACGAGTAAGTGGATCTAAATCACAAATGTTGCACAAATATTTATTAATTAGAGTTTTTTTTTAATATATGTGAAAATTTTTATTTCGTTAACAATGTTTTTTTCTTATCAAATTTGTCAATAAGCTTCAATCAATGTCAATACGCGATTTTTATCATAAGACTCAATACTTAACTTTAAACTTAAATAATTTCCAAACCGTTAAGAGAATTGTACTCAGATTTTATATAGATACTCAGAAAAAATAGTAAAGTAGTGTACGAAATTTTTATGCTTTTGTCATTGTTTCGAGATATGACACATACATCCTTAAATTTTTTCCAAGTCTCTCTCTACGCTTTTACTTGAGATCGGAAATTACAACTGAAAAGTAAATTCCGGATTCTTTAAACGTATTCGAATATATGAATATTTTTCTCAATATAATTCCGAATATTTAGAATATCGTCGTACTTGGAAAATATCTGCTCGAGAACAATATAAATTGAGAACGAATCAGAAGAATCGACTATATTCTCGATATGTTATTGCGATAGAACCTTAAAGGATTCGAGAAGATAAAGAATCAACAGTTCTTTCGATTCAGAGAATGTTGTACAAATCGGGGATATATGAATGCGTAGAAAATATCCGCGCAATAAAACAATTAAAATTGGAAAATATAACATTGACGCAGTGAATTTCCGACGAACTGCGCTCGTCCGATTCACTATCGTCGTATTTACTCTATCAAGTTTCGCGGCACATCCGCGTTAACTGCATTTTAGTCAACTTCATAGACCCTCGAGTACTTGGTCCACTTCGCTTTAAACCCTTCACATGCCTGCTCGCCTGTCGAGTGAGCAGTGAGTTGTGTCAACGCGTTAATCGAATCTTTAGCGGAGCTTGATTTCGAATGGAACTAAGTGTGCCGCAGAAAACAAACGTTCGTACTCCGATATTATTCATTATTCTTTCGAGACATGCATCAACATTCACTCTCGTGCCTTTTACTTTCAAGATATCTTTCAAGAGATTAGAGCATTTTTTTTAAACCGTAAAAGCGCGCTTAATTAAAAATGTCACGTGTAAAAACAATTCTTGTACATTTTTATAATTAAAATAATTAAACTCGTTCACTGCAATATTGCATATTAAATGTCTCTAATCCTATATTAATCCAATGATACGTATTATAAAAAATGTGGTTTATAACACTATATTATTTTTAATGACTTACAATATTACATTAATGACTTATAATATTCATTTGTAATTATTCCATAATTAAGATAAATTAAGAGTATAACTGTATCACTCGATTACATTATCGATATGCATTATCCTTCGATAGTGAACACATGCTTTACAAGCATTTATGGACAAAAGTTCTCCTGCGATGTATGATTGGTGCTACTTTCTCTTAGCACGTGTTACTTCACGTATAGATACACACGCGCACACACACACACACACACACACACACACACACACACACACAGACACACGCACTATTCCAAACTACACCGGACTAGTTTCTATCCGCGCCAAGCGGCTCATTGTGCCGTCTGTTGGCGACGTGTATTCGGTTTTATGGCAACAATTAAAATTCCTACCGGAATCTGATTCCCCTGTTGGGGAGTTCAGTTTGCCCTTCCTTTCCCTTACCTCTACCCCTTCGAACAGCAATCCCTTGAATACAATGCGATGCGGGGACACGCCTGTTATATCCCTATTAACATTCACTCCGCATCTGCTTAATCAAATTTCCAAGTGAACCACGCTACATTGCAACATGAGGTTTACCTCGAAACTGGTCATCCATAGTTATAGCGCACGACGTACGCGGAATGCGTCTTATTGCGTGTCATTTGGTGCGCATGCATCATAATCATATTCGATCGCTTTCATTATTACACGCGATACCTTTTGCTTAAATAAATTCATACATGTTAGGAAGAGGGAGAGAGAGAGAGAGAGAGAGAGAGAGAGAGAGAGAGAGAGAGAGAGAGAGAGAGAGAGAGAGAGAGAGA
>JBCEZX010000048.1:4317383-4334909 GCA_039654345.1 Cataglyphis cursor
AGAGAGAGAGAGAGAGAGAGAGAGAGAGAGAGAGAGAGAGAGAGAGAGAGAGAGAGAAAGAGAGAAAGAGAGAGAGATGGCCGGAAGAGAGAGACAGCACTAGCTGCAGATTGCATATCTACCATCCTTCTAATTATTATGTACATAATTTTATGATATACTGTGATATTATACGGAAAGAATAGTTTGACCAAAGCAATATATTTTATCCTTCCTTTTTCCTTCTCATCGTGATAATAAAAAATTGTCGCATAAAATATCTTCAGTAAAAAAAAAAAAAAAATAAGAGAGACGTATCGACAGAATAATATTTTTCTTGTAGACGTCCGATTTTATTTCTATCAATCTGTGGTTATAAATGAAATTATATATCTTTAATCTTTAATCCTTCTCATTTGACATTTGTCAAATGAGAATGCGAGGTTATCTCAACGATTCAATGTTTTATTCCATTTAATTCGAGTAATGTCTGCTTCATTAAATTTATAATAATTAATTTTATTATGATTAAATAATAGTTGTATAATAAGCTTATTATAAAATATATATTATATATATTATAAAAAAATATATTATAAAAAAATATATATTATAAAAAAATAAAATTGTTTGGATGAAATGCGGAGAAGAATTAGTGGAGGAATTAATTTTCTCGCGTTGCGTCCTTTGAACTGTACAACTTTGTACAAGCAGCGTTTTTCTAGTTTCAATCAACGTCTAACAAAAAAATATAATATATACGCAATTGAGTAAAGTCCTTGCAGAAAAACGATTTATATTTCATTTATCTAAAATACATATATATGTTTCTAATTAATTTTATAATTAGTCTGTTTTTGGGTGTTAAGTGTGTGTATTTGTGTGTGTGTTTCATCGCGATTCTTTTCTTAAAATATTTATGTAGTAAAAGCAAGAGAGATATAAAGTTACATCTTACGATTGATTAAATTATTTATCACGATAACATTTCATCACAGTAATATTTCTCACTCCAAAATTCATTATATTAATTGTATATAAGATCGTTAGTCTGATTTTACCAGAGTGTAAAATTTCGTTAAATTAGCGTTGCTCGTCAATTTTATATCAATCATCATTGTAAATTTATCAATTTGATCTTAATGGAATCTACTGGATTGAATACAGCTTATGCATCTCTGCATCATTTATCATGATCAATCAATAATTAGAATAATCAATAATTAGTATAAGAATCTAATATTTTTACTTTTGATATTATTAATAAAGTTGAAAAAAATTAATAAAAATTAATAAAATTATTAACATTATTAAAATTATTATTTTTTCATAAAATTGTTTTATTGCATTAAAGATGTCATGAATTATTTACAGTGCTAAAATAAAACGGAGTAAGACAGAATAATGCATTATTTAAAGAATAAAGAATAATGAATATTAAGGATCGCTACGTTTTTCTATTACAATTTTATTCCGTTAAATGTTTTCCTCAGGAATTTTTTTTCGAATGTAACGAGAAACTATCTTAATATTTGCCATTTCAGCGTCGTTTGCGCAAGTGAATTAGTCTCATTAATTTTGCGCCGACGCCGCAATCGCGGCGTCGTGACCAACGCAATTGTGTCCGATTGTCAATCGGAGTTTCATCGCGTATAATGATCATCGCGGACATGACGAACGTTCCGATCACTTCGCGTTCATCGAAGAAGAAAAGAAAAAACTCGCTCAACAATCACAGCAGTAATTTGGCCAATTTAATAAGTACGCGGTGGTGTCGCTGTCACGACAATTCGCTCGAGTTAAAGCACTTTTATTGACGCTTGCAGCGATCACAAAAGCGGTCCCCAAACGGTCTCATTAACTTCGCTCCGACTATATCCTACGATTTCGACCGGCGATGAAGCCGTTTATTTTATCTCGATGAAGTTTTAATCTCGGTAGATGAGTTTCAGTTCTCGCGTGCCAATATTCACGAGAGGAAAAGAAGGAGTGGGACGAAGAAGGGGAGAGAAAGAGAGAGACAGAGAGACAGAGAGAGAGAGAGAGAAAGAGAGAGAGAGAGAGAGAGAGAGAGGGAGAGAGAGAGAGACAGGGACACAGATCGAGAGAGAAGGAAAAGTTTAGCCACGTGCATTAAGAACTCTTGCTATTAAGAATGTCTCCCCCTCTCCGCCCCCCCCCCTCTTTTTCAGATCTCACCTTCAGACAAGACAACTCTTGTACGACTCTTTAAAAGCGTCGTTACGTTCTTACTTACAGACTCGTTCGCGTACAACTATTTCGTAATATCGCCGGCCGTTATGTTAGATCGACATTCGCGAAAGGTTACTGTCTGGAATTTACAATTTTTCCCTCATATCGTATGGATGAGAGAATTAAACCAGCTCATTATATATATATATATATATATATATATATATATATATAATGAAGCAATTAATTTGCCCAAAATTTTAATATCGACTCGGCCTTTTATATGAAGGTCTCATATACTTATATAGAAGGTAGAATTTTATAGCGCATATACGTGTCAGAGAAATTTGTAAGGGATTGCGATTTTCGATTTTGCGTAACACTTTGCCCGCGAGTTAACTAGCGATAATAAAGGTTAATATTTATCTACGTTTATCAGATCGACGTGCCGCGATTTCGCAGTGAAAATTATACATAAATGCCGGCGGGCTCGTCCTTCCTTTACCTCCTTCCCTAACATTCAAGATTTTTCCCGACCGCGTTAACGAACTAATTTATCAAGCAATTTGTCTTATCTCGATGAAGTTTTAATCCGGATGACTGCGATAGGAAACTAACCGCTGATGAAAGAATCACGAGAAAGAAAGAAACTGTCATTATTATCAATGTTTAATTAATTCTTTCTATGAATAAAATTTTTTTCTTTATTCTCTCTGCGTCTCTATCTTTCAAATATCATCGTAGAAATAATGGTATCACAAACCGAGAAAAGATCAATCGTAACAACTTATGACAATTTTTAATCTCATTCATCCCGGCTCGATTTAATCTGTCATTAATAAAGAAAGAGGGAGACGAAAAAGAGAAAGAAAGAGAGAAACACGAGGGCAAGAGAAATCCCTCATAAGATTTTCGTTTTTAACGAAGTTATTCCCCCTTTTCCGAGGGACACGTTGCAAGATACTTCTCTTCCGTCACGTCGATCCGATTACTTACACCTCGGGCACTCCACGTGTATCTCCCCCTCCGGCATTTCCTAATATCTACAACTCTCACTAGCGAAGCACCATACCGAACGTAAACAAGAACACATTGTGGGGAATGGTTCGCGCGCACACTTCCTATATCGGCGGACGATCCTGGAGGTGTCTTGGAAGGATCGCGCGACGAAAACCGGAAGAGCGATCCGTACTTCACGCAACGTCCTCGTGACACGACTCGTAGATCCTCGCGATCACCCGAATCGCTCCCTTTTTTTCCTGCGTCTTCTGCCGCGTACCCGCGCGAATATCGCGCGGCTTTTCCACGACACTCGTACTTCCGGCCGCCCGCAGCAGCCGTCAGTCGGCCGCGTCGAGAAGACGCGTCTCATAAACGAGGACGGCCGGCATTTGAGCGCGCCCGCCGCCGCGGTTGTGTTGGGCCGATTCGCGGATCCTTGCCGTCGTCGTGTCGACGAAGGGTGGCGAACGCGCGGAGGGGGAGATGGGGAGACGGTGAATCGGAGGGGTTGCGTGCGGCGCAAGGAGAGAGAGCGCGGATACAACACCGGCCAACGGGGCTTGGAGAGCTGCCGGTGGTGCCGTCGCGTGGACAGGGTGCAAACTAAACGGAGCGCGTTCCGAACGAGGACGGCGATGCCGGGGGTGCGAACCCCCCAGTCGCGTCGCTGACGCCGACGCCGACGCCAAGTGGGGGCTGTTGTCTGTTCTCGCGGCGCCGCCGCCGCCGATCTACCCGTCCCCCACCCACCCCTATCCCCTCCGCGGATAAATAAATAAGGGGATGCGTGATGATGTCATTCATTCTCGGCGGATGATTGCGTGAATGGTCCCTCGATGCCTTTCAATTGGAGCATCGTTGAAAATCTCGCGAATGACTTGGGCGTTCGATGTTAACCCTTTGTTTCTTATCGTTGCGTTGAGTATCCAATTTTCTTCTCTTATGTTATTATAAAGAGTTATTATAAACGATATTGGAAAGTCCTAACCGCGTACAAAATTTATTGTCTTCTAATTGTAAGACTTTGTCAAGAATTAGGAAATCTATAAAAGTCCTAATTATTCTAATCATATTGAAAAATGTGTACAATATTTTAAAGACATTTCAACATAACTTTCTTCTCTTGTGTTATCGGAGTTATTACAAACGATTTTGGAAAGTCCTAACCGCGTACAAAATTCATTGTCTTACTAATTGTAAGACAATTTGTCAAGAATTAAAAGATCTGACAGTCCTAATTACTCTGATTATTGAAAAATGTATACAATATTTTGAAGACATTTTGACATACCTAACCTAACCTAAATAATTTTACAGATTAACTGGGGCTAGTATTTTCATATTTTTACAAACTGAAACAGAGATACTTTGATCTTTATTTTGTACACAAAGAAATAGAGATTACATAAAATACAAACGCTTAAAAATAAATTTGTTTGATGTACATAAAAATAAACTACCATATGTCTTTCTCTTTTTTTTCTCATTATATTAACAGAGTTCTAAACATTAAAAGAGAAAATTCAAATATTTTATTTATATAATGTTGAAAAATAATATAATATTTCTAAATGTATTCTTTTAAAAAAACAATAAAAAACAATATCTTGAAATTAAATAAAACATATATACATAACAAAATATTTTCAAGCTAATAGAAATTTTAATTAAAAAAATATATAGTAAATTTGTAAGTATAAAAATAAATGTTTGCCTTCTGTCGGATAAGTTAGCATAATAACATCTTGTGTTGCAGATTGATTATTGACTAGTGGAGCTTTACTTCGCGTCTAAAGTTAGGAATAATCAGCAAACCGCTCGCTTCATTTGTTAGAATATTTGGTATAGACATCGTTTCAATATCACGTCTCAACTTTGCCTCGACCTCTAACAAGCGTAATTATTATATCGAATAGAAAATTGGCAAATTTCTCCGATTTTTTTAGCGAAAGCTTTAAAAGGAGCTGCTCTCTCAGAAACGTAAATAGACTGAATGCGCGCGGATCGTCTTTTCCTTCTTCTTGATGATGGAAAGCAGAGGTTCTCAAAACATGAAAAGACATTCTCGAGCTGAACACTGATCGATGCGAGCAATGTGTTTCGAAAGAAAACGGAAGCGAGTCAAGCGTGAGATTCGGCATGGGTATCGTTCCGCGCGTTAACTCCGTTAGGAGTTTTTTCATAAATAAATATGAGATGATTATCTCACTTATGCAGCGCGTGGTATTAAAGCTACGTACCATCTCAGCGCGCTTTAAAAGGTCAGTGACAGGGGATTTTCATATTCCGTCATCACGTAAAGATAAGAGGATCTAGTGCACTGGATATTTGTCCCTATTTTCTTGAAAATAATATTCGCTGTGCCTTTTAATTCGCAGCGACGAGTAAAGCGTATTTCATCCTTTGGAAGAAAACTTCCTTTTCTCCGGGGAAAGAAAAGAAAGTATGAGGGATATCTCTCTCTCTTTCTCGTTTCCCTTCAGCATGAATCTAATATTCATATCCTTTTTTAACGCCTCGCTTCCGGCAGGAGACCACACAATTAGTGGACGCCTTCTCCCTGTTAATTGAATTCTACGAATTGCGGTATCAAAGTATTCCGGGAATGCCGCAAATGCATTTGGAAACTGCGTCGATGTTTATGCGGCTGCGAAAATTCGCGCATATTACGAAACGGACAATGAACAACAGTCAACAACACACGTTGGCTTTTCCCTCTCCCTCCCTTAGCTCCAAAACATAAACTTTTAAAAAAAGAGAGAAAAAAATACACACACACACACACGCGCGTTGTTAGGTTGACCTGTTTTCTAAATAAATATGACGAACACGGTCGGTGAACTATGACATGACCGGTAAGAGTAATATATGGTTTCAATTCGGATGATTGATTCGGCAATGCGAGAGTTGAATAAACCCCGAACCTTCAATTTGTCTCTGCGGCATAACAAAGTGGTTTAAGCGTAACGTTTAACCGAAATAAAAGTGCGAAATATCATGATGTTTACGGGAATTGGATTATAACAATTACAACAAAATTTACAATAAAATTTTGAACTGTTTGTAAGAGAAGCGTACACACACACACACACACACACACACACACACACACAGATGGGAATGGGATATTGATATTGATAAAACTGATTAGAGATTAACGGTAACAAACCTCCGATTTTATCGTTGCTTAAATAGGTTGTAGGGAAGATTCTTCTGAGTGATTTCCCGCAAGAAATAAGTGGGAGACGCCATTGATTTAAGAGATAAAACAAATTAAAGTTTCACAGTTTTAATGCTTTTTCTCAGATATTATAAAGTAATATTAGGAAAAGTGAAATACGTTCCGTTGTATTTGTTGTAGAACAGATGTGGAAAAAGTGTTTGTTTACATTTACAAATTATATACACAGTCATAGATATTTTGCCAATAATATGTTTCACCTATTTCTTGCAGTTCATTAACAGCTTTCAACATGCAATTACACGAATTTGTGTGTCTTGTTTTGAAAAATATTATTTATTAAATGTATAGGCGCAGAAAGAGCTCCGTCTCTGCCTCTGCATCCCCCTCCCCCCACTCCCCGAAAAAATTCTTACCTAACTTCACTTTTAAAAATAAAAATAGATTTAGATTAGGTTAGAATTTTTCGCGATGGAAGTGTCATCTACGCGTAAATATCATAAACAATTTTTTTTCAATAAAAAAATAAATTATATACCATACATGTACTTTAATGCCAAACTTTACTTATATGTTATATCGTCTAAACCAATCCCTCACTTATTTCTAGTAAATTCTAGGGAATTTATTCAGGAGAATCTCCTTCTTTCCTACGACATATTTAAGTGACGATAAAATCGGAGGTGTTCTATTTTTTATGCAGTTTTACCTTGATATTTTTTAGGAAAAATTTGCTTGATATTATTGCGTGAAGAATTTAATTTTATCTTCTCTCGATGCTTTTGCTCGAAAACTTTTGAATATTGTTACAACTGTTGCACAATATCATGTTGCAATTGATTACAACATGATATGTCCACTCTTCATGTTAGGACTCTTTGTTTTTTGCTATATTTGTAGTCATTCATGTCGAGTAGTTTTGTTGTAGTATTCTAGTTTCACATGTTCCGTTCGAATGCGTAATTTTATGCGTGGCACTGTTTCTTTAATAAACTGATTTTATTGGTTCGACGAACTGAAAGATTCTTCCACGTAAATGCGTCATAACTTTTACACTTTTTTTATTTCTTTTTCTGCAATTTAATTTTATTAAGCGTGAAATAAAAATTCTAAAGTAGTATTAAATTAAACTTGAGTAAAAATATTAATAATAATGATAATTTAATTGCGTACATACTAAACGCTTATAGTTTATGAAAAGCTTTTCATTACTCGCCGCTTATAATATAAAAATTAAAAAGAATCAATGATGAATTATTTAAAAAATACATAATTGAAATACAAAACGATTAAGGTTACACGTGACAATATCCTTACAAAACATTCGCTTACTGAATTCTCTGCGTAAGCATTCGTAGAGACACGTCTAACAATTACATTAATATTCACACGAAAGCAAGAGCTTGTTAAACTGAGAAGACGAACAGCAATTATGTTATAGTTGGCAACAACGTTTCTAACGCGCAAATAATTTCTTGTTTGACAAGGTGTTCCTTAATTTTCTCTCTGTTTCTCTCCTTGACTTGTCTCCCTCTCTTTCAGCATGACTTGTGAAACAGAATTCCTCCTCTTATTAAAAATATTATTATAAATACTTGAAAAATACTCTTTTCTATTTCTTTTTACAAAATTATAGCTGCTAGAATTTTTTATTTCTTTATATGCATTATTAACAATTAATTAATGACAATTTAATGATAATTTAACATGCATGCTTTATCTTATAATTAATAATTTTTCGGCTTGTTTTTGCTTATTTATATAATCTTTTTTTTGTTATTTTTTTTGTATAATAAATTATCTATCTTTATCTATCGTTCTTTCTTTTTCTCTCTACGATCTCATCTGACAAGTTCATTGCAATGTCACTATTAATTTCCATTTCTGAAACAATTTTTCCGCCGCGAAAAAAGGGACGCTTATCAACGAATAATAGGGATCATTTACAAGATTGAGTAATTTGAATGAGAAATTACTTCGTGCGTTTGTGAGGGAGATAAAGAGGGCAAGAGCGAGAGAATCGATGTTTATCCCGTCTGGGATTGAAACCTGTTCGCGAGGGTGTGAAGGTTGCAATGGAGGCTCATCGTTGCTCGTTAGACACTCGGTCGTGCGTGACGATCATTTCCGTCATACATGAGCACGTTCTCCGTTCAAACGTTTACTCGCTCCCGTTCGCTCGAGCAATTTGTTTTCCCCGCGTCCCAGATTTTCCCGAGGATTCCCAGGCAGAAATCTATGATTTTGTTCCAAGTAATTCCACGGGCTCGCGGAAAAATTGCAACTACTTTCCGGTAACACGTTTGCCCGTGTGCGGGTTTATTCGTTTCAGGTTTAATGAGAGTTCAGGGTGTAACTGCACATCCGCTGAAACAAATGTTATTGTTTGATAAAATGCGCGCGACTACATTTGTCAGGCGTTAAAATATCTTTCAATGAAAATCGTTTAAACGGTAATTTAATTCACGTGTTAGCGTTATTTTTCTCTCGATTTTGCTTTAGAATTCACTTGTATTTTTAAGAAAAAACGTGCACGTGTTCTTTGAATAGCCGGAAACAACAGTTTTTTTTAGGAATCTTTTTTAAGGAATAAGCAATGAATTTTTAAATTTCTCTCGTTTTTCATCGCGAGATTGCATTAACAAATCGCGAACAGATTGAGGCATAGAAGGTATATCTTTATCATCTTCAAAAGCGAATTGATTTTCGAGGAAATGATGCTCGGTAATAGTATATATCATGTTTCCGCTTATTATCCGCTTATTGCTTCTTCGTGAATAATGAAATCTCCATCGCTCGGTTATATCAAAGATAAAGCTATGCGCGAAACACTCGATAACGCGGTGTAAGTAGAAATTGAAATTTCCTGCTGGGCTGAATTGCTCCGTATATCCTCTCAATATCCTAAGAGTTTGCTGACCTCGTTACGCGCTTGTCCGTGCGTGGCCGATTACTTCCATTATGAACACATTTTTCAAGTATATACGCTATGAAATATAAATAATAAGATGTTTTCCCGAATTCAGAAACTGTATACTTGGCATAGCATACAAATCAACCGATGACTGCTTTTATTCAGAAAGCTATTCGCTACTATTTTATACTTATTTTTTTAGAGATATCATTATAATTATTTTCTATTTCAACATTTGTGTCTTTAAAAATTAAAAAGTAAAAATTTTATTAAATATACTTCGTAAATTTATGTCTAATAAATTTATGTCAACTTAATTTTTTTAAATTACTTAATTTTTTTTATCTTTTTTTTACATAAATAAATTAATAAATCATAAATTTATACAAAAGAAAAAAAGATTTTATTGGGAAAATTAATTTATAATTTTGGTGTGTATCCCATATTTGAAATCCCATTACAAATATATAAAATTTTAGGTCAATAAAACTTTAAGATCTTATAAAAAATTAAATTTGGAACAAAAAAATTCCTATAAACTATAATTCCTATAAGTTTGGAAATGTTTCGTTACAAAGTTATAGCTAATAAACTTCGAAAAATCATATGATTTTTGAAAATAACTTCGAAATCTTTCATTCATTTGAAAAAAGTAACGAAATAAATCTGATAACTAATTAAATAGCAAACTAAATTAATAAATTTCATTTAATTCTGATAAGGTATTCAAAAGAAAATGAGCTCAAAAAAAAAAAAAAAAAACGAAAAAAAGAAAAAAAACAGGGACTTAAGAAAATCACCTTTCGATGTTCTTTGTGTAAAGTAACATTCATAGTACATTCGTAGTGCAAATATTGCAAATGCAAATATAAAAGTGTTCTTATTAAATTTTGATCACAATTAATTATTTATAGAAAGTTTATTAGTTATAATTTTTTAACAAAGCATGTTCGGAACATTTTTATTCCAAAATCAATTTCCTGAAATTTCATAAACTTGACCTGGAACATCCTGTATAAAATAGTTAAGTTAAAAAATAAGTACATTTTTTTAGATAAACATTTCATCACACTTTTCGAGGTAAAAAAACTCAGAGGAATATAGCATATCTAGGAAAGGATACATACTACATAAGGATACTACATTATTATGTGAACGCTCAAGCTGCATCATGTTGATCACGTCAAGTAGCAGCTTGAGGCAAGCTTTTCGCTGGCCGGAAGTATACCGCAATGCGACATACGAAAGGCTTATCGTCCTCGTTACAAGCTCGTTCGTGCGTAACGACCTTCCCCGATCACGTATGATCGCATCCTTGAATCAAACGCCACTGTCCAGCTACTCGTTTCGGCGGATCAAAGAATGTTCTGGCTCTAGCAACGCGCATTCTGTATGCAATAGGCATGCACAAACACGAGCGCATCTCTGTATTCAAGATTCTCGACATGCGATTAATCGCGAATTCGGCTGTCAAAATTCTCATTTTTCGCGGAATACCAATAATCGGTATTGAAATCAACCTAGAAAAAAAAAGTTATTCCGTAATCTTTTTAACCTTTTCTATTTTAAGTCGATGACTGTATTAATTAATGACCGTAGAAAAATCTAGAATGCTCCAAAATTATCGAAATTATCGTTCTTTTATTCATAAATCTTTGATTAGTTTGGAATTGATTTTTATTAACGAAAACATTGAGATAACTATAATATAAAATATAAATATAAAATATCAATAATTTTTCAGTTATAAGCTACTGAAGAAGAAGCTTATTTGCAAATTAAACTTTGGATATGGATAAAATTAAATTTTTCAGTTTAATTTTTCATTTTCAAATCAACTTTATTTTAATAAAATTTAATTTGAAGCTTATAAAAGGAATTGCAAGAATATATGATGCAAAAAAAAAAAAATGGAAAGTTGCAAGATAAATGATGATACCCCTTGATATTATCTCGATTTAATTAACTAGAAAAAATCTGTCATTAAAAGAATATCTGGTGATCTTGTAATATTTACATATAATATTTACATGTCGTTGAAAAGAAGCAACAACAATAATCATAACACGCGTGACGAGGGATATAATCGGCGACAAATCATCCATTTGTGTTTTCCCTACATTTACAAAGGCAAATAGCCCCAGACAAGTGTACGCGCGCGCTTTCAAAGGGACGATTCTCAACGTCGTTTTGCAACAGCGAACTATTGTACGAGATGACAAACCGCGCTCGTCCATCGCTCGACCATTTCTCGACGAGAATGATGAAAGTGGCAAGGGACGAACGGAACGAAGGGGGCCCTCGGGTTGCCCGCGAATCGATGCCCGACCTCGCGAATGCAAATGCAAAACAGCGGCTGACCCATTTTTTTTCGCGCTTATCAGCGCCGCACTGTCTCCGTCCGGACTTTTCTCCCGCCTTCACATGCCTCGCCATCAATCTCCGCGTTCATCCCCTTCTCCTGCTTCCTGCTTCCCACTGTTACTGCGCGGACCGATAAACTAATTTCGTCCGGAAAAAGCTGCTCGGGCTCGCGCACTTTTCCACGGATCCGTTCTCCGGCTCTCTCCGAAAAATCCATGCATGCGCCTGCAATCCGGTATCCGGAAATCTCATCCTTCCTCGTTTTTTTTCCATTTCTCCTCGCATGAACATGTCGCCGCATTTCGCATTCTATTTCCCGTCCACGACAGACAAGACAATACCTCGACGCTCGTTAGGATCAAATTACGATTTGAACTAATAGCCGAGGTCGTTTACGCTCTCCGACATAAGTGACGGAATCTTGAGTTTTGAGATACGAGTAATAAAGCGCGAATTTTTATATTGAAGCAGTAATGGTGGAGAAACATATCGAGAATTCGATGTTGTCAAGCTTTTGTAAACTGCATTCTAGAATCCTTTGATGTTTCTTCTATAAACATTGGCTTATATTTTAAAGCATTTATCTATCAATTTTCGTGTATTTTTCATATTTTTGTTGTTTCAAATAATGATGGGCATATTTCAAATGCAAATTGAGAGCACAATTAATTTTTTCTTAAAAAATATATGTTTTAAATAAAATATTATTTGAAATTTTATAAATATTTTCTGTGAGAATGTGATTGATATAAGAACATATTTATATAAAATGCGAAATATTTCTATTTTTTATTTCAAATATTATTTTGTGCCTATTTTTGATTTGAAATCAATTGGAGATAATGTAATCAACTACTCATTATCTCTTTAATATAATTCAAGACTTATACTAATGATTTTGTTAAAGCAGATTAAATCATCTTGATTAAATATTTAATCAAGATTTCAAGGATATTTTGTTCAGATATAAAAGAATTCGCATAAAAACGTCTAACGCGAGTACTAAATTATACTAAAAATTTACGCGATCGTATAAAGTATATCCGAGTTTAGGATTTTTAAAATTGAGATCAAGGAACGATAGGGCGAAGTATAGGGAGTATATTTAGAAACGTATATTTTGAGGGACGAATAATAAAGCGCGAATTTTTATATTGAAGCAGTAATGGTGAAGAAACATATCGAGAATTCGATTGTCAAGCTTTTGTAAACTGCATTCTGGAATCTTTCGTTTCTTCTATAAACATTGGCTTATATTTTAAAGCATTTATCTATCAATTTCCGTGTATTTTTCATATTTTTATTGTTTCAAATAGTGATGTGCATATTTCAAATGCAAACTATTGAGAACGCAATTAATTTCTAAAAATAAATTTATTTTAAATAAAATATTGTTTGAAATTTGTAAATATTTGATATGTACAAAAACATATTTATATAAAATGCAAAATATTTTTATTTTTTATTTTAAATATTATTTCAGGCCTGCCTTTCATTTGAAGTCAATTGGAATTGATTTAATCACTATTCAATTTCTCTAATATAATCTAAGACTTATAATGATTTTGTTAAAGCAGATTATTTCACAGCGATTAAATATTTAATCAAGATTGTCTTTAGGATATTTCGTTCAATTATAAAAGAATTCGCATAATAATATCTAACGCGCGAACTAAATTATACTAAAAATATACGCGATTATATGATGTATATTCGAGTTAGGATTTTTAAAATTGAAAAGGAACAATAACGCAACACATAGGGAACATATTTAGAAACGGATTTGAGAAGCAAATAATAAAGCACGAATTTTTATATTGAACCAGTAATAGCGGAAACTACCAATTTTCATATATTTTTCATATTTTTGTTATTCCAAACAATGATGGGCATATTTCAATTATCTCAATACGAATTATTGAGAATGCAATTAATTTCTAAAAATGGGTTTGTTTTAAATAAAACATTATTTAAAATTTCATAAATATTTTCCGTGAAAATGTGATAGATGTGTACAAGAATATATTTATGTAAAATGTGAAATATTTCTATTTTTTATTTTGAATATTATTTCATGTTTACTTTTGAAGTCTTGGAAATGATGCAATCAATTATATTTACTCTCTCTGATATAATCCTAGACTTACACTAATGACATTGTTAAAGCAGATTATTTCAAAGCGATTCTATATTTAATCATGATCGTTTCTAAGATATACTGTTTAGCTATAAAAGAATTTGTGTATAGAAATGCCTAACGCGCTTATTAAATCATACTAAAATTATACGCGATCAAAGTGCAAAGTATATCCGAGTTAGAGTTTCTAAAATAGAGATCAAGAAGCGATAATGCAAAAAATAGGAAGCATATTTAGTTACGGATTCTGAGGGACAAATAATAAAGCGCGAATTGTTATATTGAACCAGTAACGGTGGCAAAACATATCGAGAATTCGATATTCTCAAGCTTTTGTAAACTGCATTCTAGAATCTTTCGATGTTTCATCTATAAACATTGGCTTATATTTTGCAGCGTTTACCTATCTTTTCATATATTTTTCATATTTTTGATGTCTTAAATAATAATATTTCAAATTATAGAGAACGCAATTAATTTCTAAAAATAAATTTGTTTTAAATAAAATATTGTTTGAAATTTATAAATATTTTGTGTGAGAATGTGATAGATAAGTACAAAAACATATTTATATAAAATGCAAAATATTTTTATTTTTTATTTTATATATTATTTCGTGCCTGCCTTTTATTTGAAGTCAATTGGAAATGATTTAATCAATTATTCAATTTCTCTAATATAGGTAATCCTAGATTTGTACTAACGATTTTGTTAAACAAGATTATTTCACAGCGAATAAATATTTAATTAAAGTTGTTTCTGAAATATTCCGTTTAACTATAAAAGAATTTGCATAGAAATGTCTAAATTAAAATTTAAATTAAATTATATTTAAATACTTAAATAATTTAATTACATTTAAAAGCGCGTTTAAATTAAATTATACCAAAATTACACGATCACACAAAGAACATTCGAGTTAGGATTTCTAAAATTGTGATCAAGGAACGATAACGCAAAACATAGGGTGCATATTTAGAAACGGGTTTCCCATCGGAGTTCATATCCTCCGAACGGTACGGGATTAGAAACGATACGTGGTGACCTATATTTTCAAGACATACACACACACATACATACACACATACACACACACATATACATACACACACGTCTTCGTGCCAGGCAAATGTGTTTGCGGCATGAGAGAGCGCATAGTTATGCATAATTCGATATTCTGAGATCCTTGGGATGCCGCGTCGACGGATCGAGCGTATGATTTTCGGATCGCACGATGTCGTCCGACCTCACCGACTCACGGGAACTTACTTGTCCCGGCACAAGTCGGGGTAATCTGAAATTCTCAGATAACAAGAAGGACGTTGCATCACCGCCGATGCCCCTGGGGATCACTACAAAAAGCCGAGTTGCGATTTAGTGGTTACTAGGGCTTCGCTTAAAGGAAAACGTATTACTTGACGTTCCTAAGGTCTGACAGACGGGGATGAGCAAGAACGAGATTTGCCATTTGCAAGAGGCTTTTGGAAACCGGTTTTCTTCATAATTCAACGTGTCTTTCATCAATGGATGATATCGTTTATATTTGAGCGTTGAAAAAAAAGAAAGAGAGAGAGAAGAGAGATCGTCTATGTTTTTAGTATTAAAATAATTGTTAATGATTTAAGAATTGATAAAAATTAAAATATAATTTTCATAATTTGAAAATGGATCTTGAAATTGTTTATCAATTGATATGACTATTATTTTACGATCCTGCGTTTCTGAAAAACAATATTGGGTATATCTTATTAAAAAAGAAATATTTCTATATCAATATCAAATTTCAGCTACTTTTTGCTACGATTGTATCTACCATACATCCTTAAATTTAAAAAATCGATTAAATTATTTAAAAAATAATTTATCGAAAATTTATTAGCTTAAAAAAAGAAAGAGAGAATGGGAGAAAAAAGTAGATAGAGAGAGAGAGAGAAAGAGAGAAAGAGAGAGAGAGAGAGAGAGAGAGAGAGAGAGAGAGAGAGAGAGAGAGAAATAATTCTTTTGTAGAAGAATGAAGTTAGTTATTTATAGTAATTACATCACTTTGTATAATAAAAGATACATTTTATGCCATAATATTATTTTTATTTTATCCTCACGATATTTTTTTTGTTGACCTCACGAGCTGTTTCTCTCCAACGATCCTATTACGACCGTCACGTTGTAGAACATTTGCGCTTTATATTTTCCTTAATTTATTTTCTGCGACGTAATTAAAATTGCAGGTGAAGAAAAAAATTTTCCGAAACAAACAGCGACGACAATTAATCTGCATTTTAATCCGAAGTCTTATTCAAGATAGTACAAAGCACAACACGAAGGACAGTAAATGGCGAACGCAAATCTTTCGGCTATTATATTCGCTAGCACTGTGCGCACACAGAAATCTGAATCTAAAGTTTTCGCAAATGAATATGAATAATAAATAATACGGAGATTATCCGCACGCATATATACATACATACTCCGAATTAATACGCAATAGCACATAGCATAATTAGTTTCCGACAATGCCATTGTAACGTGTCTGTGAGCAAATATTGGCGACTACTATATATCATATTGATAAACCTCGAGCACACACGTTTCAACAGAGATGTTCTTTATCATCTGACTTCAACGTCAATAATAGTTGCCCGCTTCTCCCTTTGTTTTACGGATAGTTTAATATCCTATCGCACAAAGAGAGCTCTTTCCGTGAATCTTCAAAGCAAAATCCTCGAATTTACTTTCGCTAAATACGTGGAATGTGACACGTTTTATGCAAGACGCATTAAAAAGAATTGCGTAACGCGTGCATTTTTTCTCTCTGCGTCGGGAAAAAAAAAGATGCATCGCGAGAATTTACATGTGAAAAAGCAGCACTTTTTTCCGCTCTCTCTCTCTCTCTCTCTCTCTCTCTCTCTCTCTCTCTCTCTTCTTCTTCTTTTTCCTCGTTACGCGTTAACACGCGAGTCACGCGAAAATTGAACGAGAAAGTATGAACTGGGAAACGCGCCATAAATCCTCGTGGTCTCTCACCGTACGTTTGTCTTCGGATGTGGCTTGGGATACGCGAGAGCGTGAGGGGCGGCGAGGTACCTTCGTGTCGTCTTGTCGAGGTTTTCAGGTGTTGCTCACGTAGCAGCGTTACGAAGTGCGGCGGGATAAAAGCCGAAGACCCCTTACCTCACCATCCTCCCTTCGACCATCGTCCCGAAGAAAACCCTCACGCGGACACTTTAGTGCGCGACACTTGTTTGCTTCCCCGAGCGGAGCGGTATTTTTCCCCATCTGCTTCTCTCTCTCTCTCTCTCTCTCTCTCTCTCTCTCGCTCTCTATCCATCTGTGTCCCTTGCAGACAGTACAGATGCAAGTGCAATCGAGGGTGCAAGCGAGATGCACATGCTATGGACAACGCGACGGTGTCTCCCGCTTGATTGGAAACGAAAGTAACGAGAGGACAAATCCGATCGGCTTTATCGGTGCGACTGCAAAGTGCAACCCTGACAGGTGCATCGGATGCGGTCCGATGTGAAATGTGATTCGATGCTAACGCAACCATTTCGTACGTGGTTCTACGTGACGGAATTCCCAAATCCGCTTGTCCTGCGGTCGTGTGTAGGCGGAGACATTTGTCGGAGACTCGCGCGTCAAGGTGCGAATTTTGCGGATTGCTCCGAGCAGGCATCGCAGGCATTATACCAGGTGTGTCGGTAATTCTTTTCCGGTTTTTTCGCTAAAGAAAACACGTTACTTAGAATGGATAGTTAAAAT
>JBCEZX010000048.1:4349915-4360003 GCA_039654345.1 Cataglyphis cursor
AATATATATTGGCGAATTGCTTATTACTTACAGTAAGAGCAAAATGATTAAAGAGAGAATTTTTTAAAAAATTCTCTGAGTCCCAATAAAATTCCATGAAAATTCCGTGATTTTTCCAGGTACAAAAGAATTCCCTGAGAATTCCAGATTTTCCAAGTTTTTCTAGGAAGTAAACATCCTATTTAAATTATATGTGTAATAGATTTATAAACATTTATACAAAATAAGATAATACGATATCGAATAATTTTAAATTTGCATATATTCTTACAAATGAATAAAAATATTTGCGATTGATAATATTGTAGTAAATCATTTGTTAATTTCTCGCGTGCGAGGATATATTTAATTTATTTCTTTTCAGTCTTTAATTGCGCGCCGAGCGATTATCGCTACGCTATCTTGAAAGTAATAATAAACGAAGAATCAGCGGGGATTCACAAGGCAAGCAGATTCGCGAGCGCGCCCGAGCCACTCTTATTATCACGTATTATGGTAGAGATGAGAGGTCGGGTCGAGCGGAAACCCACGAAGTACGTCACTTCCAGCGATAAAGCGACTCGGGAACACGGTTTTCGCTATTTCTCCGGTATTTCCGCATAGTAACACGTAGAAGGTACCTACATGCGGCATATATAGTTCCCTTGTTCTATTTTACGCTTATATTTTATTCGGCCCATTCTCTTCTTTCTCTCTCTCTCTCTCTCTCTCTCTCTCTCTCTCTCTCTCTCTCTCTTTCTTTCTCTTTTTCTTTTCTGGCAAGAGCGCAAGCGGTAGAAGTTAAACCGAAACGCGACAAGAGTATTGACATTTTATTCGCCCGAAACGATCGATCGCTATCGGTATGGGAAATATATATTGCTCTTTCTCTCTCTCTCTCTCTCTCTCTCTCTCTCTCTCTCTCTCTCTCTCTCTTTTGGAGCTTTTACGACTGATTCATACCGACCGCCGCCATTACCCAGCTGGCTTTCCCCGACTTATTCGTAAGCCGTTGGAAAACCGTATCGCACTTTTCCACCTCATGCGCCGGCCTATTCCTCTCCCTTTCCTCTTTCCTCGAAGTATCACAAGGTATTTGCTGGAAAATAGCGACGGACTTGCCGCTAGAAAATAGTCGCGGAACGTAAGGATCAGCCCCGACAGCCCCGAAGAATCCGAAATCGAGTTACCATTTGCAAGATATATCTTTCGAGCGTTTTTCTCGAGAATTCGTAGCGATGGATATTATCGAATCTGTCTCGTAACGGGGAAATATTATGTTGGTTCACCGAATTGACGTGGCCTCTCCAAATTGTTGGCCGATTTGGCTAAAAGTAACAATCCGATTAGAATTTACAGCGCGAAACTTATCTCGTCGTTAACTTTTGTATAATGGGTTTTTACGGAAATTGACGAACTCGATTGTGAGAAGTATTATTAACGCTTGGCAAAATCAGGGAAAAGTGAGAAATTATATTTTATAGTAGAAGAGATAGATGAGTAATATAAAGGTATTCATAAGTATAACAATGCAAAACTTTCATTTATTTTAATGCAATTTTCCTGGCATGAATAGTTTGGGAAACTGGAAATAATAATAAGAGGCATAAAGATAATTAAAAGTAAATCGATAGACTTGCTTATGAGAAGTATTATTTGTGTTAAAAAAAAAAATTAAAGAAATTTAAATCTATGTTATATATATTATAATAGAAGATATATATACATAATGTGTGTATGTGCGATTAAAAAATATAAAAAATATGTATGTGTTACATGTCAAAATATTGATAAAAGCATGAATATTTCGTAAATTGTTCTATTATTTCTCTTTTGAGGATCTGTGCAAAATCTGAGCACAATTCTCTTAATGGTTTAAAAATTAATTAATTTTTTAAAGTTAGTATTGATTCTTATGGAAAATTGTATATAATATTGCAGTACTTATTGACAAATTTGATAGAAAAAACGTTGCTAAAAAAATTAAAAATTTTCACATATATTAAAAAAACTTTAATAAATATTTGCGCAAAACTTAATTTATTAATAGATTCATTTACTTGTTTAAAGTTATTTAAATGTAGTGTGTGTATGTGTGTGTGCGCGTGTGTGTGTGTAAAACTAGTTAAAAATTGAAAAATATTTCTCTCTCTTTCTCTCTCTCTCTCTCTCTCTCTCTCTCTCTCTCTCTCTCTCTCTTTCTGCAAATTAATCGGTTTTTTTTATTTCCTGCAGTTGATTTCAGGGGATATTTGCAATCAAAAGTTCATGTCATAAATTAAAAAATATTAATTACAACTATTTTCTTTTACGAAAAAACGTTAAAAACTATATTTTTTGTGATACTTTAATTTTTTTTATAATCCGGATTTATTTATTTAATATTTTAAATAACTAATATTTTAAATAACTAATAAACATAAGTAATGTTTTTTTGACAGTTTTTTGCTACTATTGAACAACGAAAACATCCTTAATTGTATAGCATTTTTCAAATTTATAAATATAATTTTATCTGTTCTGTTCAATAATTTCAAACTTTGACCTTTTTTTTGTTTTGACATAGTTTAATTTAAATAATAAAAGTTATGATGTGTACGCGCAAAAATAATTCTCATTAATCTTAAGAAACTTAAAAACAGCACACATCCATTTTCCTATAAATACACACACAAACCTAGATAAGACATAATAACGAGATGTAATTTACAGGATATATTACGACGGTTATAGTCAATAGCATGCAATTAGATACAATGATAAATCATGTACTTAGAAGCATCGTATAAATCGTACACAAATGCATCGTATAAATGATGTACAATTAATTTAATTTCGCACAATTAACTCTTAATGTTCGTTTACTTCATTGGATATCTAATTAGCACGAATTAATATTTCCTGAATATAAATAGAGATATCGAAAAAATAATAGAGTCATACATATGAGAAGAGAAGAAATATTGAGCATTTTCTCCTTTGCCTTCTACATTCTAGACATTAAAATCGCGGAATAATTTAACGAGATCCGGAATCGGTACGCGAATCGTTGCATTCACGCGTTATTTACACAATGTTATTTACTCTCGAATACCATTTCCGGTAGGAAGCCGTTATCTCATCGTTAAGTCTTCCGTCTCCGCGGGATGTATCGATCGCTTTCGATAATCCGTTCCCACGGGACAGAGATCAGAGATATGGCCATCAACGGGGACCGCGGATATCCTCGAATTGTTTCGCTTCGATAGCGTTTGATACGGCTGATAATGCTTTGGCGTACGTGTGTTTGACCCGAGTCTACCATGTGACAGGTTCGATACCCTTCCCGAGCGGATTTCGCGCCCTTCGTTCGCGAGACCACGATGGTAGAGCGACAATCGCGTCTTTGCTCATCCCATTAGCGGATCCATTAGAAGATTATTTGCTCCGTCGCTGGCGATGTCTGCTCTTGTTATGTCTATGGGTGCTTGCGGCACACCAGATTTTCCCGTTGCTACTTTTTCATCCGATTCTCGATGGAATATTGTCGGAACAGAATCGTCAACAATCGATAATAAAAATACAATTAGAATAAGTACGGGCTATAAACAAAATCATCTCTTTTTCCTTCAAAATGTTAGGTAAATCTTCTTATATGACAATTTATTTTTCATTGACTGTTTTTGTTTTAGAGAATTTTGAGTGAGAATTATATTTAAAACAAAAATTGCTACTTTTATAAAATTATTAACAATGGATTTAATTATAGAATAGATTAAGATTATTAATTACACTGTTTAACAAAAAATGACTTTTGTTAAACACCAAAATTGTTTCTTATAGGTTTTTGGACGCTGGATACAAATCCGGTTTTGAAATTGCTCACGTCAAAGTTTTGAGAAATTTGCAATTAAAGTTGCAAAAAAGGGCTATTTTTATGTACTTTGTCATATTATAGCTACAATATGTGCTGGAGAAGTTTTTTTGCAATCAAAATAAAATTAGAATTTCAACCCTCAAAGGAAATTTTTGATATCGGTTATGGTTATTTTTTAATTAGATTTTAATTAGATATCCATAATTATGTTGCTATCATTGTTGAAATTAATTGTGACTTAAGTCATGACAATTTGCCAAATAGCTTTCAATTTTGTTTATTTAAATTTATGAATCTTTTAGGTTGCTAAATGCGAATCCAATGTCAAAATTGTCAAATTTAAAATGGTGGACTCAATATAGCAGATGTCAAAATTTAAATTTTTATAATCTTGAGTCCGCCATATTGAATCAACCATTTTGAATTTGACAAGTTTCGATCGACACATTGGATTCGTATTTAGTGACCTAAAAAACTCTTATAGCGTATTCGATTTGTTGAGAGTCGGATAGACTCTGGGTCGAGTCGAGTCAGATCTCAAGTTCGATTTGAAACTCAATGACTTTAAACTATCATGGCGGAAAGCGGTTTATGATAGGTTTCGTAATTCATATTATTTATCATATTTTAGTTGTTATTACTACTTATTCTTCTTTTTATTTTATATAATATAAATTTATATTTCTATGATGATGATGATCAAGAATAATGTTAAAGACTCTTTGATGGAGATTATGAATCACGAAACCAATCATAAATTGCTTTCCGCCATGATAGTTTAGAGTCATTGAGTTTCAAATCGAACTTGAGATCTGACTCGACTTAATCCAGAGTTGAGAGTCAACAAATCGAATACGCTATTAGATTTAAATAAACATAATTGAAAACTATTTGGTAAATCGCCAATGATCTAATCACAGTTAATTTCAGCAATACACTCCATATTTAGCTATGAATATCTTATTAACCATAATCGACACCAAAAATTATTTTTGAAGATTAAAAGTCCTAACAACATACTTTATTTTGATTGTAATAAGACTTCTCCAGCACGTCAAATCCTTCTCAAATGACAATAAGTCTAATAACAAATGACAATATGGTAAGTCTCTAATGACAATAAGTCACAGCTAACTTCTGCAATATATCCCATATTTAACCATGGATATCTTTTTAACTACCGACACCAAAAATTCCTTTTGAAGGTTAAAAATCCTAACAACATTCTTTATTTTGATTGTAATAAAACTTCTCCACATCACATATTATAGCTATAATATGACAGTTTATGGAAATAGCTCTTTTTGCAACTTTAATTGCAAGTTTCTCAAAATTCTGATGTGCTGAAGCAATTTCAAAACCGGACTTGTGTTCAAAATTCTATAAGAAATTAGTCGCGTTTCGATATTTTTTTTTTTTTTTTGTTGAACTGTGTTATTACAATCTAATGAAGTTATGATTATTGATTATATATATAATCATGAAATAATCGAGGAAATATCGCGTTACAAATAGCCTGAAAGCGCGAGTTTCTAGCAGAGGTCGACGCAGATTTCCGCAAAACTTCAACTGCAGTTTACTAACCAACAAATGACGGTGTCCCGCAAAGCACTCGCCATCACGTCTGCGCGTGATATATGATTTTTTCTCAATGCTCCAATGCGCTGATTTCCCGCGAAATTAGGAAAATTCGCGTTCAAACACACGACGCAACGAATACATGCGTCACGACCGCATACGCTGGTAGGTAACGATACCCGTCTATCTGCGACGCCCTAATTAACGTTTGTTCAATAAATCGCATTGGTGCGAAAACGAAAATAATTTCAGCGCAGCCTTTGGTCAATTAGTTCGCGTATATTTGTCATGTAGACAGTTTAACTGGCGAAATAATTTCGCTTTAAATTTATCTGTCGCTCGTATGACAATAAAGATTAAAGAAGGTATGCGGTTGCGTCCATAAAATGGAAGAGGGAAAAAAATTTTCCCGGCAATCTAAATATTAAGATATATAGATAGTATTTAAATAGTAAATATCTTATAAATTCATCTAAATTCAGAATCGAATACATTTTCAGTCTTGTTGCATTGTTAACTTCAAAGGGAGACGTGCTATTTCTTTGCAAAGAGTACTCTCTTAACATCGACAAATGCGAGACTCTCATCGGCGACAGGTGAATTTAGTCAAGCGTGGCAGGAAAATTTTTTATCGGATTATCAATTTCTGCTCTTGCATCAAGGGGACGATTTATTGCTTTACACTTGGGACACGCCGAGATATGAAAATCGATAATCGTCGACAAAATAAAATTCCGCTGTCTTATGCAGACACGGGTAAATTGAAACGCGGTATGAATTTAAAAAAGCGCGCATGCTTGGAATAACATTTCGTCAAAATTAAATATAACAGACACGCGTACATATGTTATCAAAATATTTAACAAAATTTAAAACAAAATATATATTTTTTTTGTCTATAAATATCTTTTAAGTAAATACGTATATATGCAATAGTATTTGTTTTGATATCACATATTTATTTTAAATGTTACGATAATTTAACGCTTAATTTTGCAGCATTTTATAATTTTATATTTCCATTTGTAATAATTCTTTTTACTTTTATCTGTACCTTTACCGTCTCTCTTCTCGCAAATGAGGTATAATTTAAATTATAGATTACGGGTTATCGCATGATTCTGCTATTCATTTCAATGGCCGGCAGTACTTCTTCGGCCGTTTAAAAGCATTTCTTAAGAGAACGCGACTGTTTAGATGGTCATCTTTTGATTGCCGGGATTTATACGAGCGCCCAGATCAGATAACTCCCGACTCCAATTCGCCTTGGAATCGGTAGCGCCGGCTGCGCGTCTCACTCTTTGGCAAACCTGGGAGAGTCCAATTTTCCAACCGTGTCCTTTTTCTTTTCTCTTCGCCGTCTTCGCTTCTCTCTATTCTCTCTACTTTGTTTATCTTTCATCCTCGTTTTCCTCGGGATTCCCCGAACCGTTTTCAGAATACGCATCTCTACTTCTACCTGCGTATCGAATGTATTTCAGTTCGAGATAAACTCTATGTATAAGCAACTTCTTTTCGGGAAATGCGGATCGCAAAGTGAATGTGATGCTGTTTCTGAATAAATTCTATCTCATAATAATTTTTTTTTTTTTTTTATAGATTTTCCAACTATATTTTCTTTATATTTTTCATTAAAATACAATTTTAAATGCTCTTTTCGATAGAATCGATTTATCTAGCAAGTGATTTTTTTTTAAATGCACGTATGTCTGGTTTACATTCAGTTCATTATCGAGTTTCGAAGGATGTAAATTTCGACATTTATTTAGCAAGTTAATTCTGCTAGATTTAAGAAATTAAAAACGCGCGTAAAATATATGAGGCATCGCACGTGGATTAAAACAAATATGAACGATGAATGATATATGTAATAATATGTCGTAATATATCACGCTGTGTAACGCGCAATAATGAAATATTCTCTCACACGATGCCGGGGGATTGTAAATGGTTCGTGATCACAGCTTATCGATTAAAGCGCTATAAAACGCTTTCGCTCTTTAACGTTAAATTTTGCGCTTACGATATTAATCCGCCATCGATGAAATTTTCATTTCCGCCGTATCCAGTTATTCGCCAAAAATTGCTCCATACAAAAAACTCATATTAACTAAACATTTAAAAATGCGAAGAAAATTCAAATCTAAGAGCGTCTTAATATAGTAACTTCATCTTCGCTATATGTACAATATATATTTCACGAAGTATCAATATATCCTCTCTACGCTTGCGATTTTTCTGCTTTTACACACACACACACACACGCACACACGCACATACGAACACACGCACACACGCACACATCACACACGCACACACGCACACACCACACACCACACACGCACACACACAACTGTTAGATTAAATAAATTATTTAAGCTCAACATTTAAATAATTGTTAAAAGAACTGAGTCCAACTATTATTTATGTAATTAAATTAATTTTGAAAAAAATTAGACATCCGTAATAGATGCCACTAATAAATATCGTTTCGCATCGCTAATAGACAGTTGGTCGAGAGAAAAAGATATTGACACTTTTGTTTGATTTAAAAAACTACTTTTATATGTCTCTAATATAATTAGAAATCAAATTGCTATTTATTCAATAAAACCAGTTTACCATTTCTTATATTATTTTCAACATCATTCCAAACAATTATAATTGATTTAGCAATAAAGTACTAATCAAAATAGAAATTCACCGCGACCGCGCTCGCGAAGCTAGTCTAATTTATTCTCCAAAACGGTTACAGCAAGTCCGATTCCCGGCAATTAATCTCGCTCGTCGATTTCTCGATAACAAATCCCTGAAGCAGCGGTGCACAATTCGAACATTAAATTGAACCATTTAAATAAATTCAAAAGCGACCGATTTCTCGGAAATGAAGCCAACAAATCCGAAGGGGAAGAGAGTACGGGTACGTGTCGCATCGTCGTGATACGAAAGCTCAGTTGGAAATGGTCCCGAAGGTGACATTGGGAAAACGTGGCTTTTATTTCGCACGTCCATGAAATGTATCGGAGAAATTTAATGGGTCTTTTGTTCGTCGTCGTCACGGAAGTTTTGCGCAGCAAAATGACTTTCTAATTTCATCGCTAATGTCATTCAGGAAATTTACAACGTCAAAGTTTATCTTATCGGTTAATTCCGGCTACGGTTTCTTCCGTACGCTATCGATGCGCTCTCATTTCGAGTTTCTCGCGAGATCTCGTCGCGAGTTTTAACTCGGATTCCAGCTCGAGGACGCTGTAGATGCGGTTGCGCGGAGAATTCGAATAGAAGTTTAGAAAGTTTCTTCTTGCTTACTGATTACGATATTGCGAATGCAACTTTCATCGATATTTACAAGATAAATTCGTCGTTACGTCTGATTGTGAAAATTGTTAACGTTACAATTGAATTTACATAATTGTTGATAACTGTGTGTGTAAAATATGTTATATTAAATATAATTCGTGTTTTGGCAAGAATATTATCTTCGGGATCCCTCAATTTGATAGATCATTTTCATAGAATTTTTTATCAGAAGAAAAATGTTGCAAACCATAATATGCTACTAATATATAATTTTCGAGATATCGATTTTTAAAAGTTCTAATTACAGCAATCTTTTCACCACAACAATTGATAATTTTCTGACATCATATATGTTTTATAAAATGTATTCTTAGTAAATCCATTTATTTATGTGTACAAAAATCGAACGCGTATGCGGGGGAGAAGTGAAGCTTCTCCCTCTTGCATCCCTCCCTCCCATCCGAAAAAAAACTAACCTCACTCATGTCCAAAAAAATGAATCTTTATTTTAATAAATATTATTATTTTTATTTATTATTCTCATTTTATTTAAGGTAGAAGTTCTGTTCAGGTCCAATTGACCTTGACCTCGACATATGTTGTCAAGGTTATTATTCTGAGTAACAACCAAAAGGTTTTAGCCGTCGCATATTGTTTATTAAAAACTTATTAACAAGCAAAGTTCATTAAATAAAACGTAATTATTTCCGAGAAATTTTTAAATCCATGTAGAATCTCACTTCATGTTACAAAATAGATGCGTGGACGTAATGGGTTCAGAAACTCTTCCCCCTCCCCCCCCTCTCTCCTCTTCAACGAAGAGATTCCACCGCCGGAAGATATAACCTAACCCAAACCAAATTTTAGTTTTAAATCAGAGATAGATTTGAGTTAGGTTGTATTTTCCGAAAATGATGTTTGCCCGGGGGGGGGGGGGAGAAAGGGCGCAACCCACTGTGTTCATGCATATACTTTACAACACTCATATGTCAAAGTCAAGATCATACATGAGATTGTCCTTTTTCTGTTTAATTACCTTACATATAATTCGTGAAAATTTTTTTATTATTAATTTTTTAATAAATAATGAGTGACGGTTAAAATCTTTCGATTGTTATTCAGGACAGTGACTTTGACATATGTCAAAGTTTATCAAGTTTACCAAAAAATTAAAATTTGTTAATTACAGAATTTGATAAAAAATCCTATAAAAATGACTTTTACCAAAAATTGTGAAATCTCAATTAAAAAAAAAAAAAAAAAATTAAAATTCTGAAACATTGATATCTCGGAAACTATTGATCGTATCGCATCGTGATTTGAGGTGTTCCTTTTCTCGGTAAAAGGTCTATGAAATACACCTATCAAATAGAGA
>JBCEZX010000048.1:4360103-4398578 GCA_039654345.1 Cataglyphis cursor
TTGATCGTATCGCATCGTGATTTGAGGTGTTCCTTTTCTCGGTAAAAGGTCTATGAAATACACCTATCAAATAGAGAAATAATATTCTCCTCATGCTTTCTGTGCACGATTTTTTATATTGTCTTTTTTACCCATTCGCATTATTAAAATTTGATAATAAATTCGATCTCATGTTTGTTTAATGCTCGTATAGATAAGCATGATGTTCAGATAATATTGTATACTAAAGTTAAATTAATCACAATTTGAAATGTCGTTTCTTTCAAACAATTGTTCTCCTTAAATCTAACGTATACGATTAGTATTGCAAATTTTGATTTAATAAAGAGAACAACTGTTTGAAAGAAACGACATTTCAAATTGTAATTAATTTAACTTTAGTACATAATATTATCTGAACATCATGCTTATCTATACGAGCATTAAACAAACATGTGGTCGAATTTATTTTTCCCTAAACGACACGCGATGATTAATCGCACAATTACAATTGTTATCTCCGACATGGATAGAAAAAGCAGGCCAGAAAGCAATAGTACATTTTTCATTAAATCAAATTATAATATTTATAATATAAGAAATTATAATATAAGAAGTTCGATATTTCTAAAGTAATTTTCAGATATCAGAACTCTAATAACTTCTCTAAATGTATTAGGGAAAGATGATATAAGAATAATATTTACATACGTTAGCGACATGTAATATCTCGTTTATGTATGAATGATAGATGTGTCAGTAAATGGTAGAGAGTCCTTGAAGATAAATTGCCTAGAGGCGTGCGAGAAACATATACTCTTGTCGGCAGGCAATTCAGATAGGGGTAAGAAAAGGATCTCTCCTTATTGGTAGGTGAAATATTCAGCGATTGCGCGGTCGTGGGACGATAAATCGGCGACGCAAGTGTCGTGGCGGCGACCGCAAATCCAGCTTTTTGGAAAATTAAACCTCCCTAAATCTCGCACCCGCCTTCCTCGCGTTCCCCTCATCTTCCATTCCTCTCCTCGCTTCACGAAATAGCCGCGTAATGTCCTACCCTCCCTCCCCCCCTCCTCCCCCCTCCGCCCGAGCTCTCATGCCCTTCCCTATATCGCCTATTTATTTGCCATTGGCAAGGCTTCAGTGGCATACCGCCGTGTACAGGTGTGCGGGTATACGTGAGCGAGTATATGCGAGCGTGGTGTATCGAATAGAGAGCCCGTGGCGTGTACAGCGATATATCTTTCCCCGGAAAGAAAGTGTCTGACGAAAAAGAGCACGCGAATGCGATTGAGAATCGAAAACATACTCTATACATTTGGATCGCCGAAAAGTAAATTACATTTTGTCGCGCCGATACACTCTATATCGATCAAAATTATTCTGAGATATAATAGATTGATTAATAATAGGGTTGAAAGTTCTAAGAACATACTTCATAAATAATAATTAGTATTAATAAAGTATGTTCTTATGACTTTCAATCATCTAATAATAATTATTATTATTAATAAAGTATGTTGTTAGGCTTTCAACCTCAAAAGAAATTTTTGGTGTCAGTTATGATTAATAAGATATCTATGATTATGTTGGTATTATTGTTGAAATTAGGTGACCTCAGTCATGATGAGTTCTCAAATAGCTTTCAATTTTGTTTATTTAAACTTATGAATCTTTCAGGTTGTTGAATACGAATCCAATGTCAAAATTGTCAAATTCAAAATGATGGACTCAATATGGCAGATGTCAAAACTTAAATTTTTATAACATTGAGTCCATCATATTGAGTACACTTTTAAATTTGACAATTTTTTTGACATTAGATTCGTATTCAATAACCCAAAAAAATCTTAGATTTAAATAAATATAATTGAAAACTATTTGGTAATTCATCAATGACCTAAGTAATCTAACTGCAATACCCCATATTTAACCATGGATATCTTATTAACCAACACATAACCGACACCAATAATTCCTTTTGAGGATTAAAAGTTTTAACAACATACTTTGTTTTGATTGCAATAAAACTTCTCCAGCACGTCACATATTTTAGCTATAATATGACAAAATTCGTGGAAATAGATTTTTTTGTAACTTTAATTGCAAGTTTCTCAAAATTCTGACATGATGAAGCAATTTCAATATCGGATTCGTGTCCAGCGTCTAAAAACTTTTAAGAAACGACTAATCCCATTTCGGGATTTTTTTTTATTTTTGAACTATGTAATTAATCAACTTAAAATATACGCACATAAATACAAAAGTCATTCAATAATCTTGTTTGCCTGTATAAAATAAAGCTATTTTTGCTGATACAATCAAATTATCCGACTTATGACATTGTCGAGAAAGAAACAGAATAGACATGCAATCTAAGATTAGCTGCTAGTTAATTAGAGTTAAATTTACTTTAGTAAACTAAGCATTTCGTGTTGCACATGGCGACATAAAATTGCAAACTGTTAACACTGTCATCTTGGAATAATTCAGTACTTCACAGCGAGTGAACAGTGAAATTAACGCGGAAAGGGATGAATAGCGTTTAGTTCGCGCTGTTCGTTCACTTTGGTACGTACATGCACTTATTTACCGTATTCACAGAAAGTGCAAAAAAAAAAACATGGTTTGCACACGCGGACTAAGCGCGAGCGGCAAGTACATTTTTGCAAAGCCATCAAAACTTTTTCCAGCTCGTTTCGAAGCGCGAATAAAAGGCACGCTTTGACTTTATGAAGCCGACCCGCGTCGTTATGAAAAAGAGAAAAGCCGTAGCCGTTTACCTGAAAAGTGCGCGCACTTCCGTCGCGTTAGAATAATTAACAAATATTGCGTAATGAGAGGAGAAGTAGACAGCATAATGGTGGGTCGGGTTATTATGTCGAAACTCTATATTTCTGGATGTCTATTTTTTTTACAGATGCAAAGTTTCCTGTAGTTGCTGACTAAAAAAAAAAAATTAAAATCGCGCAACGTTGCATAATTATTTATTGCTCAATGGGAGAGAAAAACGGCAACAGGGAAAAAAGATGAAAATAGCATGGCGGTTCAGTTAATTTGTCACGAAACCTTAATAAGGGAGTTATTAAAAAAAGAAAAAGAAGGAAACGGTACGTACGCTTTTTGTCAGATATGTTTTTCATAATTTCTGAATACTGAAAGAATAATGAACGAATGAAATGGAAAGACCTCTTGGAAAAATATCTTAACTTCAATCTCCAAGCCGATATTATGCATCGTTTCTTTTTAATTAAAAAGTGTAGGGTTCATGTACAATTATATAGATGTAATGAGAATAGTAACAATAATTAATTGCTTTCTTAATTTAATGAAAAACACGCTTTCTGTTTTTTTTTGTAAAATCTTTTAACAAAGGAAATCTCACTTCGCAATATAAACGATGGGATATAATAAAACACAAAGAGACACACACATCTCTGCGATTAGTAAGGAAGACAAATCTGTTTTAAATTCAATGGATCTTTTTCACAGTCGCCTCTTTGACACGCGAGTGGCATAAAACGCTCGAATGAAAATTGCTCCCTTTATTCACGCGCACCAATTTTGAGGTTTGCACCGTTTTTATTAATGCGTGCTCTCCATAGTAGTTTGTTCCTTTCATTTTTTTTAAACGGCTGCGGACTATTTGTCAAACAAACGTGAGCAACAACGGGGGCGCACAAGCGTGCCGGCCGTCAAAATGTCAAAGTGCCAAAATGTCAAAATTGCAATCAATTGTGTGAACCGCGAATTTTTATTTTCCAGAATTTCTATCTTGCAAATGTATATGTATATGTATAGTCGTCAAAGCAACGCCCGCGTTTATTAATTTCACCGATGGTATATTGTTTAAATGCAGGATATACATTCATGTAGACAGTTTTTACAATCGTGCGCGACGTGTGTAGCACACTAGTAAAACCCTTTTGAAAAATAATTGCTATCCTTTTGAAAACGCGTATCAGTATTTCGTACTCATTAGAATTCGCGAATAAATTAAAATCTAAATGATGCAAAAGAAATTACGTAGCACTTATCATATATATATTTTACATTTATTTTCATATTTTTACGATGTGTTGTATTCTAGAAGAGCATGCGTTTAATTAATTAAAGATTGACCCAAATATTTTTCATTAATTAATATGGAAATAAAATAATTTCTCATTTATAATTATATATTTATTTAATTAAAATTAATTTTTCTTATTACGGATCACTTCATAAATTTCTACAATATTTTGGGACGTAATTCATTTATCAGGAAAAACTGTTAATTTCCTCAAATAAAAAGTATTTGCAACGAAAAAGTTTTCCGTTTTTATGACTCCAAAAAGTTGCTAGAATCATCAATTTTTGAAAATTTCTATGCAATGTGTTACACACAAATTTACATACATCGTACATGAAATATTTTATAGCTCTGTTTTAGATGAATTGTTAAATTATAAATTATATAAAATTTAACTCAATGTGTGTGCGCATGTATAAGATCAAGTGGTACAGAGGTGTGCTTTAGCCTCAAGAGAAAAAAAAAGTTTCAGTATCTCTTTAATGATTTGCATTTGGCAAATTTCCAATCATACCGAATTATTAATCGATGTTATTAATTACTCGGTTCAGTTCGACTGTACAATCAACGGAATGTTTGCGTAAATTAACAATATTTATTTAACAAGCCTACACGCAACTGATTCCTGCTGCTAAGTGAATTTAACAGTAATTACTGGTGTTGCTATAATTAGCAGAGACATCAATTATGCATTATTTCTTTTTAATTTAGAAGTGCAGAGATTACATTGATATATAATTCTATAAATACGATCAAAATGAAGAGAAATGTAGTACATATTAATTTCTTCTTTAATTTTACAAAAGATTCGCATTGCGAAATTCTTTATGGGCGGCGGGGGGAGGGAGAGGGGAAAGTTTCCAATAAAAGAATTTTATTGTGATGTAAATAATGAAATATAATAAAATATATGTATTATAAAAAAGGCAAATATAAAAAACTTTGCTCGTAAAATTTTGGAACGATAGAAACTGTCAATGACAATATATATCATCAAGATCGAAAAAAGACAGTTTCACAAAAAGAATATATAAAAAGGCCTTGTGTCACGACGTTTTCCGACCAGCACGTTTCCATATAATAACTTCGCCCGATGTGGCATCGCAATTCGCTTATACGTTCAAACATTTATTGTCCAATAAACTAGAGCTACAATGTGCGCGCGACGAGGAAAGGTCAGGTATCGAAATAGGAAATTGCTGAAAAAGCAGTGGGGGAGGGGAGGAAAAGATCGAAAAATCGATAGAGTGTCTAGAAGTTACGAGTCTAGAAGTACGAGAGAATATTAAAGCGAGACTTGGCTCATCATACTTTTTATGAAACTATAACAAGACTACGTAAAGAATATACATCCGCTCACGAAATAACGCGTAATCTTTAAATTTCTTATTCTTAATTTCTTCAATGATTATTAAATTTTTTTATATGAATATCTGCGCAAAAAAGATTTTTTAGAGAGATAAAAAATTTTTTAAAAATACACATTATGTGAACAATATGAATTAAAGAACTATGTAATAATCTTTTTTATTTAGAAGATAGAAAATATAAAAAAAATTCTTTCTATCTCTCTTTTTCTCTCCATTACAGGTGCAGTATACGTGGTATAAATGGGTGCAGACACGGTCGTTTCAATAAATTAATTTTATCGTCGACGCTAATTGCTGTTTTCGGCGGCAAACAAGTGATTGACAATTACACGGTGTTGTTTCGCAAGCGGAGACAACAAGAATGCAAACAGGCGATCGAAAATAAAGCGAACTTCGCGGAAAATGGATGGTAAATAAAAAAAAAAATAAAAATAAAAATAAATAAAAAAAAAATAAAAAAAAGAAATAGCCGGGAAAAATTTGCTTATGCTAATTCGCTGTACGCCGATCGCATTTTAATTAGTTGACGATTGTACCGCGAGGATCCGTCGACGGATTTTACATTTTCGGCACCTCCTCTTGATTACTCGCTAATTTGCGGCCGATGCGGATTGACAAGATAATGTTTTAGTTAGCTGGTGACGATAATCGGGAATACAAATGCGACGTCGCAATGCATATTAATCCGCAATCCGCCACCTCTAGCGAAATAATTTTGCATACTTTGTGAATTTACGGATATTCATTGGTTTATCGATGTCATATAATATACATATATATATATATATATATATATATATATATATATATATATATTGCGAGTTTATTCGAAATAAACATTTTTTGCGTCATGTATCGGCAATAAGAACTATTAAATTATTGCGTATTAAATATTCCCCTGTGGTATAAGAGAATTCCTCTCAAAATTCAAAACGGAAAATTAATTAACAGTAATAGCATTTAATTTCGTGACACATCATTTCGCAATATGAAATATATATTTGTTATATATTTTGTGATATATTTATGCAAATAAATAGATAAAATTTGTATCATTAGTAAATTACTTTTTTAATATCAGTAAATGAAATCGATCGTAAAGGACATAAATGAGAACACACAAAAAAATATACAAAAAGTATTTATTTATAACATTGTAAAGCGTACAATTAATTAGAAAAACATAATACAAATAATAATTACATTTTAATATTTTGAGTTATTCGTTTTCCTCTCATTGTGCTTAATTATTTTTGCTATTACTCGGTCAAAAAATCGGAATTAACAAGGTAATTTTTGTTATTAAATAACCGCATACAAGCGTAAAATGATTTGCTGCATTAATAATTGTAAAAGTAACGCAATTATACTTACTAATAGAACATAATCAAAGTTATAATTCGTTTCCATCAAGAAATTATTTGTTGAACTCCAATCTATATATTCAAGGTTGAAAAATATGAAAACGCGGAATAAAATTAGTCTAAAATTTCAATCATGCACATAATTTTACGTTAAGTATTTTTAAAATATATTTATTAATAAACAATTAAGTGAAAAGAATGGCATTGGTACGCAAATTTATTATTATTATATTTTAATAATAAATATATATTTTTTAAAATTGTACATTTTGGACATGTTTTGATCCATCTTTAGCATGAATATAAATATACATATAAAGATTACATTAAAATTTTGAAACTTAACATACAGAATATTTGTTGTTGCAATTAAATTTGTATTCTTCTTTTTGATTATTAATTTTAATTTAAAATTTAAAATTAAAATTTCAAAAATAAGATCAAATATTTTCTTAATAATGATTTAAATTAAAATTAATTACAATATCATTTAATGAAACCAGAGAAATTACGGAAAAATCGAAGTTTGTTAAAATAAATTTCATTAAACATATTGTTCTTTTTTATATTGAATTATACCATGCAATATATTAATTTACATTCGTGTTATATATTTATATGTAAGAAATTCATACACATTTTAATTATTTAAAACACAGAAAATAATTATGTATGTGCGTGTCTCTGATAAATTGAGAGAGAATTGTATGCAAATATTTCCCACAGATCTCTAAAGAATTTAGTAATGTCTTTTAAGCACAAATAAGAGAAATGGCAAATCTAAACGATGAAAAATAGAGATGTATACACTTTACGGGGTGATTTGTCGAGTACTCAAGATTAATTTTCACTTCATTTCCATGAATCTGCGAACGCTTTTCATTCGAAAACACGTTCAAGTCCATCGAAAGACAGCCTGCAAATTGCGTTCAGACGATACCCTCTCGCACCGTCTGTCCGCTCGATCGAGAATCTTTTCACTTCGAGAGCGGCTGGTTTAATTAACTCGCGGCGAATCCTCGACGCCGCGACGGGCGCAGGAAACTCTTTCATGGACGTGAGCCGTTAAATTCCTAAACAGCCGACTAATTACTTTCCCATCGTTTCCGGTTTACCGCGCGCGCGCGCTCGCGCTTTCAAGATTTTCCGGGAACGGCGCGGAAAATGCGAGAAAGGAAAGTTTCTTATTTGCTTGGTAAGGTGCTCAAAGGTCAACGTTGCCGTGATAGAGATATACCCGTCTTTGTATACCGTGGATTTATTCGCATAATCGCAAGCCAAGTTTTTCGATGAACTTCGCCGGCGTATAATGAAGTTCAATCGTTTCGCGGGATGCGATGGGATATTGACGAACTTTTATGAATCCGCCGCGTCCAACTCGCGAAATTTATTGTCGATTCTCGTCGCCAGGATAAGTTATCGCCGGAACTAGAACTAATTTTCTCGCCAATGCACAGCTTTACTTAAGCCATTTATTTTTCAAGCAGTAGAAGGCATATAAGATTTGACAGGCAGGCTAAATAAAGAAAAAAAAAACCATAAATTATTAATCAGATTTAATATTTCTTTCTCTCACTATTTTAAATCTTCTTCTTAATGTATTAATCACTTTTATATTTAGACTTTTATATATATCTCTCTCTATTAACAGCAATGTGGCAGGCAGCCATTTACAATTGGGCAAAATATAACCAGGTTGTCAATCAGTATTTATTTTTAAAGGAAATGCTGTGATATTTAATATAACTTTTATAATAAATAAACTTTTACATTAGTATTGCAGCTTTCCCTTTTAAAATAAGTATTGATTGGCAACCTGGTTTATATTCTGTCTAATTGTAAATGGCTGCTCCGACTTCACCTGTCATCTAAGTCTAACCTGTCATCTAAGTCTAACCTGTCGTCTAAGTATATGTATACAAGTATATGTATAGAAGTTTGTGATATTAATAAATTATAAGTATAAGTTTAGTAAATAAATATGTACGTGCAAGATTTTTGCTTCTATTCTTGTATCTCAAACTTGCAAAAATAAAGGATTTATTAATTGAGACACAATTTTGTGTGTATTATTGTTTCAAAATTTAAAGCTGCGCCAGAAATATGATTATGAAAGTTTATTTCTGTTCGCATTAAAACAATATGCTGTCTAAATATAAACTATTTATCGAGAAGGTAAAAATATTTCTCGACATATACCATATGTAGTAAAGTTTTATGTTCGTAGATATTTTGAGGATCTGATAATCCTCGTATCTCTCTCACATGATTCGCTATTTATTAATTTTTAGATATTATGCGCGTCTATTTTAATAAAGTTCCAAAATGTTCCGTCATGTCACATTCAAAATAAACCGTTCATTGAACATCGCGTTAACTCAACAGAAATGATCAAATTATCATGATGTTATTAATTCTACATCTATCAATTCATATTTAATAACGCGTTAAACAGATATAAATTATCCAAATTATCGTCAGGGTTCTACGAATATGTTCGCCTGCTCGTGACAAATGGATATTATCGATTGACTAAGCAAAGTATACGATACTAAATCTTTCATAATGCGATGATAAAATATTATTGTATTCCTCACTATAGTTGATCACAATTGAATCACATTATTTATAACACAATTAAAAAAAAAAAAAACACCGAAATCGGATTAGTTTCTCATAGGTTTTTGGGCGCTGTACAAAATGGCTATTTTTACGAATTTAGTCATATTATAACTACAATACGTGCTGGAAAAGTTTTTTTGCAATCAAAATAAAATATGTTATTAAGACTTCAATCCTCAAAAGAAATTTTTGGTGTCAATTATGATTAATAAAGTATCCATGATTAATATGGTAAATTTGGAGTGTATTGCAAAAGTTGGCTGTAATATATTGTTTGGTCATTGACAATTTACCAAATAGCTTTCAATTATGTTTATTTAAATTTAAGAGTTTTTTAGGTCACTAAATACTCCAATGTCAAAATTGTCAAAAAAATGGTAAACTCAATAGTGAATGTCAAAACTTAAATTTTTATAATATTGACTCTGCTATATTAAATCCACCATTTTAAATTTGACAATTTTGACATTCCGCGACCTAAAAAACTCTTAAGTTTAAATAAACATAATTGAAAGCTACTTGACAAATAATCATTAATGACCTAAGTCACAGCTAATTTCTGTAATACACTCCACATTTAATCATGGATATCTTATTAATCATACGCGACATCAAAAATTTCTTTTGAAATTTGAAAGTCCTAACAACATATTTTATTTTGATTGTAATAAAACTTCTCCAGCACGTCAACTTCTCTAGTCATAATATGACAAAGTTCGTGAAAAAAGCCCGTTTTTGCAACTGTAATTGCAAAGTTCTCAAAATTCTGACTCGATGGAGCAATTTAAAAATCGTGTTCGTATTCAATATCCAAAAATTTATAATAGACGACATATCTCGTTCCGGTGTTAAAAAAAAGTCATTTTTTGTTGAACGGTGTAATTACACCATCAAAAATTCTTTCTTGAAGTTCTCTCTTCTTCTGTGATTAAAGTTTAATATAATATAATTTGTTGAAGAGCTTAATTAATCGCGATATATTAATTTTAGATATTATTAACTTTATTATATTAACAATACCCCAGATGAACAAGAAAACTGTTGATACAATATCATGAATTTTAAATTCTTTTCTTTCAAACGCAATTCTATCGACAGCTTCTTATCGCGCTTCAAATCGCAAGCTGTTCTCCGACATCGCACGCGTGCACCGAACAATTTAAATAAAAAACAAGATCGTAGAGCTCTCGGTTATGCGCTCTCGAGGAGCCTTTCATCGTTGCTGTCGCGGTCCGATGTAAGAGAATACTGATCGAGGGGGTGAGCGTAATTTATTCAGAATCGATAATCAATTTACTGTCCGTCGCGCGGGTGGAACAACACCGGCCTCGCCGTGTCACGTGAAAGGAAAGAGCGGCGGAACAAGGGGTTGAAGATAGAAAACGAGATGTGTACGTAGTATGAGCGAGACGGTTATGGCAAGCAAATATATATATATATATATATATATATATATATATATATATATATATGTAATCTGCGTCCATCAGTATTTAAATGAATTTCATCGAGAAGAGGGAAGTGAAACGGAAGCTACGCCGTTGGTTTCTGCGTCTTATTTATTTTGCATCCATTTGCAGAGCATAATCCAAGAAATTGGAGGTAAGAGAGACGCCACTGGCTTCTGGTATGTAAAAATTGCCATTTAATGAGACGTATATCTTGGTCGCGTTATTCTTCAATTAAATAAAAAAAAAAAAAAAAAAAAAACACCGGAACAAGACTAGTCGTTTCTTATAGTTCTTTGGACGCTAAACACGAATACGATTTTAAAATTGCTCCATCATGTCAGAATTTTGAGAATTAAATTTGCAAAAAGAGCTATTTTCACGAACTTTGTCGTATTATAACTATAATATGTGACGTGCTGGAAAAGTTTTATTGCAATAAAAATAAAGTATGTAATTAAGACTTTCAATCTTCAAAAGGAATTTTTGATGTCGATTATAGTTAATAAGATATCCATGGTTAAATATGGGGTATTGCAGAAATTAGCTGTGTCTTATTGATGATTTACCAAATAGTTTTTAATTATGTTTATTGAAGAATTTTTTAGATCACTGAATACAAATCTAATGTCAAAATTGTCAAAATTCAAAATGATGGTTTATATGATGGAAATATGGCGGATTCAATATTATAAAAATTTAAGTTTTAAACATCTGCCATATTGAGTTCACCATTTTGAATTTTGACAATTTTGATATCGGATTTGTATTCAATGACCTAAAAAACTCATAAGTTTAAATAAACAAAATTGAAAGCTATTTGATAAATCGCTAATTTCAGCAATACACTTTATATTGAACTATAGATATTTTATTAATAAATTAACAACAATAATTTCTTTTGAAATTTGAAAGTCCTAACAACATTTTATTTTGATTGTAATAAAATTTCTCCAGCACATCACATATTGTAGCTATAATATTACAAAATTCATGAAAATAGTCCTTTTTTGTAACTTTAATTGCAAATTTTTCAAAATTCTGACATAATGAAGCAATTTTAAAGATGATATTCAACGTCCAAAAACCTATAAAAAACGACTAGTCCCATTCCGGTTTGAAAAACAGTCATTTTTTGTTGGACGGTATTATTAGTAAATATTCTTCTTTTTTTAAAATTTATTAGAGAATGAAGTATATTAAATTTTTTTCTCACACATGGTTTAATATAAAAGATAATTTTAAAAATATATCAAATTATAATTAAGTTAAAAAACAATTTTACAAAAATTCATAACGCGAAAAGATGATAAGTTGATTTAAGAAGCATAGAAGTGCGTTCCCATCTACGACATTTATAATTTCTGCTTAACAATCTTTAGCTTTTGTTAATCAAGTCGGATTAATCATCCCCTTTGGGATGATTGCGACTTCAGCTGTGATGGATTATACGTAAAGAAAAAAAAAAAGTTTTACTACAATATAGTCAACGCTAACTGACGTTGATGCAGCAAAGCTTAGCGACTTTAAGCTGTAATATTTTCATTATTACAGACTTATTAATCTCAAGAAAAACACTAAACCGTCGCTCAACTTTTAAGATGACATCTTGAAAAATTATTCTGAGTATTTAAAAAGTTTATTCACATGCACATACACACACAAGCAGAGTGGAATTATTCTAAACATGCTCGTGTTCTAATCGTGTTTGAAAATATATGCGCTCTATTTCCTTTCTCTTCATGGCGTTTCGCGAAACACCGATGAAGATTGTCGGAAGAGGGGGTCGTAACCGTTCGATGCTAAGCGAGATGAAGATGATGGGTGATGCTGCATCGCGGCTTATGAGAACGCAGAATGCGCATCCTCGCTCTCATCGTTCATTTTGTTTGCCGGTAACGCGTGATATTAAAACGTGGCATAACCGGTGCGCGGATCGCGCCGGGGTAATTTTACCGAATATATTACGAGTCTCTCTGAGATTTCGGGATCCTTTGAAAAATGGTTTACGCCAAATTCCATGCACGCTAATATTCCCACGATATACAGGGTGTTCCAGGTCAGGTCAATGACATTTCAGAATCTTATAGGAAATTGAATTTAAAACAAAAAAATTTCAATAAACATAGATCTGGAAACGCTTCGTTAAAAAATACTAGCTAATAAACTTAAAAAAAATCACGTTTTTTTGATGATTTTTAAAAATAACTTCAAAATCCTTTATTTATTTGCAAAAAAGTAACAAAATAAATTTGATAGATGATTAAATAATAAACTAAATTAGACCAATTTTGTTTAATTCTGATAAGACGTCCAAAAGATAATAAGTATATAATAATAATATTCAAAAAAACGTTCTAGAGTAATTCTCTGTATGAACATTATTGTTATATTATACAATCACAGAAATAATTATGTACTTACGGTACAGCTATAAAAATTACTAGTTTTAATCAGCGGATTAATGAAACAGAAAATTCATTTCTTTCGTTGGTGATGAAGAATTGAGATATTTCTTATAATTTATTTTTGTTAATATTTATATTAGAATCAATAATTTTTATTATGAATTCTGCAAAATAAGGTACAAATATAACTCCAAAACACTATTACTGAATTTAAAAAAATATCAAAATAAATAAATAAATAACTAATTTGACAAACTATATATAGGATGTCTTATTTTAATTGTGCATCCCGATTAACATCGCAAAAAGTGGTCGGATGAAAAAATGCTTAAATCTTGCCTTGACTAGCTAGATCATATATTGATTTTGATTGGTCAGAATTGTCAGTTTTCGTTCATCAAACTGATCACACACGATTACACACAAAATAATCTTTATATGATCTTTAGGGGTTAATCTGACCGCACATAATACGATATGTTTTTAACGAAAAATTTCCTCCTCTATCAATTTCCGGTGTCAAAAATAGATCATTCCATTTGAAAAACTAAAGTTAACCTTAAACAAGGTCATCTACGATAAGCTCAAGGTCACCATCAAATATTTCCCTCAAAACTTTTAATAATCAATAACTTTTGTCTAAAACATTTTTTCATTTTCTGCGATGTTAATCGGGGACAATAATTAATCGGCACAATTAAAATGAGACATCCTGTATATTCTCTACATTTGTTAATAATATGCATTATATATGAGTCTTTTTAATAATTAAGACTTTGTTTCTTTTTTATATCTACATTTACGATAGTAAACTACTAGATAGACATTGAAATTAATCCTTGGACAATAGCGATCTATAATCCGGGAAAATATAATGAAACCAAGACAAAACTCGGTCAACTCTTCATCACCAGCAAAAAAAAAAATGATTCCTCCGTTTTGTTAATCTGGTGATTAAACTCGTTAATTTTTACCGCTATATTGCAAGTGTGTAATTATCTCCGTGATTATACAATAATGAAGGTATATGGAGTTGCTACAATGGGCCCGGCTGCTCCTAAATGGCTAATTTCTTCTAATGAAGTAACCGTCGCACACAGCCTCCCGACGGGAGGCCCGTAATGGTTCTCGTAGCGAGAACGGAAGTGGCACGAGCGAAAAAAAAGCCGCAAGCCTGGTCGCGTAGTTAAAATTTTATGATCGCGCGTATCGTATTTACGACCGACTAAAGCAAAGGCATGTGAGAGAATCATTGTTAAAAATATCATCTTATGCGGCGCCGCTTTAATTAATGCTGGCTAAATGAGTCGCGCGGCCCGAGGTTAATTAGACTTGACTGTTTATAGCATTTTTCAAGACGTTGTTTAAATAGAATTGTCGCAGTCAGCGTTGTCATCATTGTTGTCTCAAAGGTTAATTTCGTCGTAACAATTAATAAATCGCGCATTATACTGTCTTAGAGAAAATTATTACTCGTTAAAAAGAATATCAGTCTTATTAAAATTTATTGATTTATTACTTCGAGTATAATATGTATTGTTTCAACAATTCTGGAACATATTTAACTGTAAGTAATCAAATAATAAAGCAAATGTACAATACATATAAGTTCCTTGTATGTTGATAAAAATCTTACTATCTTAAAATATTTGTTTAAACTTTTACAAATTAAAAAAAAAATATGTCACGTATATGTATTTTTTGTTAGAGATTTTAATAATTATTTCAATCAATTAATATTTTCAAATATTTTATTTATAAACAAAATTAAATAATTAAATTCAATAAGTGCATACTTTGTGCTACTTATTATTAACGACTAATCTTAAAAATTTCTTCACCAGCCTGTCTTACGTCACTCAAAGTTATCTCAAAAATTAATTTCATCACAATTTTATAAGAATTATTAAATTGCGCATTATCCTGTCTTAGAGAAAATTATTACTCATTAAAAAAATATCAGGCTCATTAAAAGTTCTTAATTTACTATTTTGAGTATATGTATTGTTTTACAATCCTGGAATATATTTATATATTAAAATAATCACACAAATATGCAATACATATAAGTTCATCATATGTTGATAAAAATCTTATTTATATTTTGGATTCGTGAAATTTCAAATAAATATTTTAAGATAATAATATGTCACATATATGTATGTATTTTTTGTTAGAGATTTCAATAATTATTTCAATCAATTAATACTTTTAAATATTTTACTTATAGACAAGTTACAAAGTTAAATTATCAAATTCAATAATTTGCATATTTTGTGCTACTTACTCTATTTGTGACTAAATTTTAAAAATTCCCGTATCACCCTGTATAAAAATCTTAGTATAAGATTTTTAATATAAGATTTTTAATATAGATCTTTAATATATTTGAATTAATACGCATAGAATTAACATTTATCTGAGCCACAAATAGCTCGTTTCAATAAGAATTCTTCAAGTCGTAGAATTCATTAATAATAGATCACTGCGCTGACATTTTTGGCGAACGACTAATTTTTTACAAGAGAACCGCGATCATTCTTTTCTCCGGCAGTGGAAACGCGCTTTTATGTCAAAGCTCAAGGAAAACGAGGCCGGTCGACTGTCGCTTTTATTCGAATGTTACAACAGGCCTCTGCGCTCTATTTCAGGACTCTATATTCCGTATTCCGGGCTTGCTTATGTTGGCGCACGTTGCACGTGCACTTCGTCCTCGTTACCTACGTCCTCTTTCCCTGCCTTTTCTTACAGATACCCCTCCTTACTAAGGATGGGGTAACGGCACGGGCGTTTTGCTCCGCGACGCAACGGAAGATCCTCAGGGTATTCTTATCGCAGAATTCGCCTCGCGCAAAGCAACGTACTAATTTTTCCATCGCATTGTGCGCTGCTGTTTGTAACATTGCTGCTGTTTGTAATAATACGGCGGAATTAAAGGGGCAACGCTCGGGTTAATGGCCCCTTTTTTTTCATCGCGACATTAAACTCCGCGCGGATGTCGAAATCTTTTTCTTACTTTATCTCGTCGTAATTTTTTTTCCTCTACGTCTCTCTCTTCTTCTCAACGGTATGTCTTATCTCGTAATTGGAGTCCTGTAATTTCGAGATGCACGGCAGTAGCATCATCACGAGATTTGTCTTCTTTTCGCGATAACTTTTCAGATATTTCGCAAACGTAGCAACGCAAGTTCTATGCAAATTTAAGTATCATATATAAAAGTTAATTTTGCGGTATTAATGTAATATAAAGCTGACATGTTTCTTACGTAAATAGAATATACGTGCTACAATATTTTTGCATTCAAACATAGTGAAAATAAAACTCTTAGTTAAAGACCTTTTTTAATCTAAATCGTTTTAAAAGAAATATAATTTTTTTTTTAAACCTAATTTAGATAATCTGTCATTAGGCTTAAACATAAAGAAGACAGATAATTGGCTGTCATATTTTATAAATAAGATATTTTTGTATCTTTAATTTTAAATTAAATCACAAAAATTGAAATATTTGTGTGCACAATCATCAATATTATATTAACATCAAAATAAAATGTTTCCATTATTCTTTCTTTTTTGCTTCTTCATAAAAAAAGCTTTGTTTTTTCTTTTTTTTCTTATTATGTGTCTGTATTTTTTTTATTTATTCTCTCAGCATCTTAATCTGAATTTTCCTGATGTTGAAATAGTAATTGTATTTTCTTTCTTTTTGTACTAAAGAGTCTTCTTTCCCGTTTATAAATAAATAAATAAATAAATGATTACTGCATTAATCACAAAAATTTTTTTAAGCTGCATTTTTGGTTTATTATAAATGAGATTTATTATAGATTTTGCAAGATATCAATCGCTGATGGGTCTATGTATACGCACGCAGCGTGAACTTTTCAGATACTCGTATATGCGGCACGCGAATAAGCATTTGCGTGCATACAGGATAATTACGGATTTTAGAGCATGCCGCGCATATTGCGAGCCCGGTGTATGGAGATGAACCGCAGTGCAGCAAAATTGCCCAAAACACTCGGAATAACTGCGGTTCTATGAGAGTCAATCTATTCCAGTAATGGGAGATCAGTAATTTATCGACAAGACTGTCCAATTCTCAAATGTCAAAAAGGATCAAATCTTCCATCTTCATTATCTTCGTTTAGGAACATGAAGAGGTTTGTAATATAAAAGAGAAAATTTAATAAAATATAAAACGGTTGGGAATTGTCTATTATCTATTTGTTATGGATGTAAATATTAGCACATTATCAGTACAATTTTAAAAAAAGTATTACTGAAAGATATATTTTTCTATATATATAATTCAGTTTTTTTATTTATAATAATGTTGTGAAAATATGTATGATTATTTTAGCTTACAAATTTATTTTGCTTATACAGGGTGTTCCAGACTTACCGCATCGTCTGCTAATAATAGACTCTTGAGATTATTTGAATATGATTTTTTCTCAGCAAAAATGTTGAGAGAGATCATTATTTTTTGCAAGTTTCTAATTTTTTATCATATATTTATCATATATTTTTAGTAACATCATATACTTTTAGTAACTAAACCTTATTAAATTATAAATTTAATAAATTTAATAAATTATATAAATTTCTTTTTTTTCTGTTAAAATCAACTCTATTAAGTTAACAAATTAAATTAATTAAAGAATTTAATTTTAATTCTCTATAAAGGTTAGTTTGTAAAAAGTCCTTCTTTTTGAATTGCTTATAACACGGAAATTATTACTTCGACGTTTTTGCTGAGGAAAAATCATCTTAAAATGATCTCAAGGATTTAGCAAATGTCATTAGCAAATGGTACGGTCGGCCTGGGACACCCTGTATATAAAAAATGTTTACTTTTTTCCACCAGAAAGTTATCTTGAGATACAATATGTTATATGTTTACAGTGCAGTTTTTTCTTTCATATTTTACGTTAAATTTATATTTTTAATGTGTTTTATTACCAAAATATGACAATTGAAACCGAGTTAATATGACACGCAAATAATAAATGTTTCGTGAAATGAAATGTGATAATCAAAAATATACGCAGAATATTTCTTATTATAACATCATAAAATAGAATAATCAAAATTATTTGATTAAACAAAAACATCAATTTGCAACTTCTAGAGAACTCCCCGGACGTAAAGTTAAATTTGGTCGGTGGAAATAATAATATTTTTCATTCGTATTAAAATATGGAAATTATTAGAAAAATAAATTTTTAAAAACTTTTTCGATATGCATGATATCAAATAACTACTATAAATCCTACACAAATAATTTTGCAATCGAGCAAATGTTTTGTATAATATTTCTTTTATTTCTAATAGATGCTTTTATTTATTTGATGTGTGTAAATATACAAAAAATAATTTTTCCAAAAATATAATACGTAAGAAACTTATACGTTTCGTAAGAAATAAATATAGATAATTAATTCTTATGAAAAAATTCTTAGAAAAAGGGGAAAAATTTTCAATCGACTATATCATCTACGATTCGACCGTTGCTTTTTTAAAAATAAAAACCATTTGGCGAATTGTTGCAAATTTTTGTACGTGATCGTATATATGTACCCTATGTAAACCCCATTGCTTCCGCTATATAAAATACGAATATCGTGCTGTATTGCGAGAAAATTGCAGCTCGTATTCGTATATTTTTCTTACGAAACCACCACCTAGCAAAGCATCTTTCCGTCGTCGAAAGAGAAAAAGAGAGGGAGAGAGACGGCACAATTTATAGAGATTAGTCCGCACGGGGTGAAAACTTGCGAATCGTGTTGATCGGAATGGCTGCGGAACTTTTCCACGTTTTGTTGTTATCCCGGGCAGATGTGAAAAAGTCAAACGAAAGATGCGGGGAACAGCATCGCGGGACCGAAACGACAGCGGATACACGATAAGAATATCCCCCGGGTGCGATGCAACTCTGTTCCGGTGTTTTTGTTGCGTAAAAATGCAAGAAAAGCTGAGCAGATCACTGGGAATCGCGCGAATGTTCTTCCACACACGTATTCAGACATACTTTCATGTCTGATTATTTTTCTTTTCTTCTTGCGATTGAAGAAATTTTAATAACCTTTTGTGTCAGGATAGTTCTGATCACACAATAAATAAGAGATGGCAATTGCAAACTGAAAATATATATATAAAGCGATATAAAAGCGGAAAATATTTTTACGTTTTCATATTTTCTATTATATTTTTCTCATATATATAATGCGCGTAGATAAACTATATTTTACTTACTTTTAGCAATATTATTTTTTTTGTTTCTAGGGATAAAAATGCAAAATATAAACTCAAGTATAAATAATAATAAATATATTTTTCAAAATAATAAATATTTAAAATATTAAAAAAAAATTTTTATTTAAATAATAAAAATATTTTTTAGATATCATGCACTCGTGAAACATTAAATGTTGTCAGACCAGTAATATTCACACGTGATGTAATTATGTATATCCGCATGCATAACAAAATGCACTAACAGGTACACGTCCACTAATAACGGTATATATATGTATATATTAACAATTTTCAATTTTAAAATATAAGAGAGAAAGCGCGATTATATCCGAAAATTATCCATTTTCAAAACTTTGTTCTCAATTTTATCACAAGCGTGATTCCGTCCTCGCAAACATCAATTTATCATCATTTAGATTACTCATCATGTATTCTGATTTAATTTTGAAATCAAGAAAGGTTCTTGCAAATAAAATTTTCACCCTTAAATATGAAATGCTATTCTTCTTTCTCATATTGATGTAATTAAACTGAAAATTATCTTGCATTAAGATGATCGATAATTATCGACTTTGAGATACGAGCGACTTTTATAACGACATTTATTAAATTAATAATGACAAGAATTTTTGATTACGGAAAAGTAGAGTGTGTACATGTGATTAGATAATAATATATCGAGATAGAAAACTAGCCGGATATATATTTTTGTGGAATTAATAATGAAACAGTTAATATATGTATTATTAATATAAGTATAATTAATATATGTATAAAATTCGAAATTACATGCATCTTTTCGTTTGACCTTATAAAAGCATATTAAAAATATGTGAATTAACATGCAAAAATTAAATTTTGTATTTCGACATAAAATATAACTATAAAAAATTTTCTCGCGCAATTTCATTAATATCGCGCAGAAATTAATTATCGCAAGAGAATTCTCCGTCGCCCAAGATAAAAGTAACGCAACGTATAACCGATTTGAAATATTGCAATATGATACAGTGCGTCTATTATGGAGGATAACTAATTAATGAAGGATCGAGTAAATCAATGCATTTCGTGCATCGATGTGCAACACGTGGCCCTTGCGTAGATGGTCATATTGCGTCAGGATGAGAACTAATTATCCCTCTCCCATATTGGTGATATGTAATCACGCTGTCCTCGCTGTTAATATGATATAGAGGTTCTAAAGGACCGGGATGATACATAAATACTATTCCCACGCTCTTGCGCTGACAAGTGATATTAATTATTTGGAACAAAGCATGACTCATGAAAACGTCATTACTTCGAAGAATGCTGCTTTAATTGATATGTTATATATACATCGACGGTTTTATATGGATTAATATATGTACGATTCTGTAGAAAATTTATTTGCATTATAATAGCCGCCAAAATTTACTCGGAATAGCTTAAATTTTTCAAAAAAAAAAATGATTATTATTACAGTTCAAAAAAAAAAAAAAAAAAAAAAAGAAAACACCGAAACGGACCTAGTCGTCTCTTATAAATTTTTGGACGCGGATTTAGTTTTGAAATTGCTCCATCATGTCAGAATTTTGAGAAACTTGCAATTAAAGTTGCAAATAAGGTCTACTTTCATGAACTTGTCATATTACCATATAGCTACAATACGTGACGTGCTAGAGAAGTTTTATTGCAATCAAAATAAAGTATGCTGTTAAGACTTTCAACTTTCAAAGGGAATTTCTGGTCAATTATGATTAATAACATATTCATGATTAAATATGGAATATTGCAGAAGCTGTGACTTAGATCATTGGTCAATTTATCAAATAGTTTTCAATTATGTTTATTTAAATCTAAGAGTTTTTTAAGTAACTGAATATGAATTCGATGTCAAAATTGTCAAATTCAAAATAGTGGATTCAATATGGTAGACTCAATATTATAAAAATTTAAGTTTTGACATCTATATTAAATCCATCTTTTGAATTTGACAATTTTGACATTGAATTCGTATTCAGCGACCTGACAGAGTAAGTCATAAGTTTAAATAAACAAAATTGAAAGCTATTTGATAAATCTTAAGTCTGAGCTAATTTCAGCAATACACCCCACATTTGGATGCACCCAAACCATGGATATCTTATTAATAATAACCGAGACCAAAAATTTCTTTCGAGGACTGAAAGTCCTACTTTACTTTGTATTTTGATTGTAAAACTTCTCCAGGACGTCATATATTACAGCTATAATATGATAAAGTTCGTGAAAATAACCCTTTTTGCATTTTTAATTCTCAAAATTCTGATGGGATAAAACAATTTCAAAACCGGATTCGCATTTAATGTCCAAAAACCTATAAAAAACGACTAGTCCCGTTACAGTGTTAAAAAAAAAGTCATTTTTTGTTGAACGGTATTATTTATCAATATTTTCATTTGCAATTACTTTTAAATTAAATGCTAGTCATACATACATTTACAAAAGATAAGTTTAAAAAAATATATTCTAAAAGATCATTCCAATATCAGTTTATGAATTGCATTAAATTAAAGTACGATAATAATGTTCATCACTGATATTGGATTGATATTTAAACATAAATTTCTTAGAAAATTATGTTACTTTAATAAATATATGACTCTTTCATAATTTTTGAAATTTATCTTTAGGCGCAGATTATTATAAAGTGCAAAAGAATCTCAATAATAAATCGCTGCTCTTTTAGTGGACAATTGCGAACGATAAAAATCTTTCGATTTTTATTGTGTGCGATGTCCTTCTCGAGCCATTCGAATGTTCTTTGAGAGAGCAATAGTGAGAAACTGAGGCAACAGATATGTCAATATAGGATCTTTCGTACTCGTTCTATTCCTCCTGAACTCACTACCCCTTATTTGATGGTGCTCACTGCATTTTTGTGCCACCCTTTTACTTTGCTCTCTTTTTTATTTATTTTGTGAAATAGTGCCGGATATGGTATTAAATTCTTAAACGATGTACCAATACAGATTTATCTTTTATGACTCGCCGCTTTTAATTCCGCGGCCGTTCGTTCTTACATTTTATTTTGAAGTTTATGGCTGACCCTCTTAATACGATGAAATCCGTGAAACAAGTAACAAATGTGTAAGGAAAAATTCATTATAGATTCCCGAACAAATCATTTTCGTCTCTCGAAAAAATGCGAAAATTAATCTGAGATCTTCTTTTTCAGCGTATAAAAAAAATATAAATTGAATCCCAAAATATATGAGATTCATTTTTGAATGCGCTCAAAGTACCAAAAAGAAAATTTGGCATATTCTTTTTTAATAAATTCATTTATATTCGGCAAATAAACGAGATGAATTTTTCGGCGTATTTCGAAACGAGAGGAAAACGATGTCGTTTGGGAAGATGTCGCGTTGCGTGGCTTCACAAAACGAAATATATTCATCCTAATATCAACGGTCACGAGTTCACGCAAGTTCGTTTGTCTCGTGTCAGTCGACTCGGGAAAAAAATTGCATTTTCGATTCGGATGGAAGTCTGTTTATTCACGTTGCTTCGTTATGAATACTCATTGCAAGTTTAGCTAGGTCGGTTTCCATGAAAAACATCGCTCGCACAATAAGCTCAGCTCGTTTCGTTTCGTTTGGGCCACGCAACTTTTTCTTTTTTCTTTTTTTTTTTGCAGAAACAAGAAATGTACTCACATCGTATCGTTCCTGGATGTGGGGCCCGGCTTGCGCGATGTAGAGCGTACTGGCAGTGTCGAATACTAATTCCTGGGGGATTCTGGTGACCCTCTGTCGGGCCATCTCATGGCAATTGAGGTAGAAGGTGACATCGGTCGCGGAAACCTTAATGACGATCTTCGACCACTTCTTCGTAAGCTTCGGCACGGTAAATTTCGCCACCTCCTCCGAGTGCGAATGCTCATCCGAATTCGTATAGACCAGCGAGACGTTTTGGTTCGAGCCCGGTCCGTCCTGCGAGGATAATCAAGAAAATGTGAAACTCATGCGGATCTAGCTTGACACTTTGCATTTTAATCACATTTAAATTTCTTAATTAATAAAATGCAACTTTGTATAAATGTGAGATTAAGCAATTAATTATTGATAAAAATAAATGTGACTTTTTTTTCATACAATATTCTGCATTAATAAAATGGAGGCATAACACAAATATATATTATCACTTCTTCAAAAAAAAAAAAAAAAATGTGCAATAGAAACTTGCACATTGCTTTCTCATAATTTTATTTCCTTCCTTTTATAATATCAGTAAAAATGTCTCATGTAAAAATATTTAGTTCGATATCTCAAAATTTGCGGAAGTTAGAGCAACCACATTTATTTAAAAAAATTCAAAATTTTATAAAAAATGACCCCTTTTACCAATTCTCATCAAATTTAATGTCAACTATCTTTAATGTTATTCTATTTATGTAAAAATATTTAGCCCGATATACCTTAAAATTTGTGGAAGTTAAAGCGTGCACAGACATTTATTAAAAAATTCAAAATTTCATAAAAATTAAACCTTTTACCAATTCTCATCAAATTCAATACCAACCATCCTTTAATGATATTCTATTCGAGTAAAAATATTTAGTAAAATAGACCAATATTTCAAAATTTGCGAAAGTTAAAGCAACATCCTTTTTTTGAAAAATTCAAAATTTTATAAAAAACAAATCCCTTCACCGATCCTAGCTAAATTCAATACCAACCAATCTTTAATGATACTCTCTATTCATATAAAAAAATTTAGCCCGATCTTAAAATTTGCGGAAGTTAGAACAACCACATCCTTTTTGTGCACATACATACATACACATACATACACACATACGGACATTTTATAAAAATGTGATTTTTCTACGTTTTAGAACATTCTAAATATATTGGCATCAAAATTAAAAAAAAAAATTTTACAAAACAAAAAGTTGTAAAATTAGAATAAATAAAGCGATAGTATCGTTATAATTTAGTATTTTGAACAATGTCGATAGTTGGAAATACTCTCGAATATTGAAGGCATATCGAGCAATATCGAACATTTCTAGAAATGCTCAAAGTAATCCGCTTTGCTTATCGTTTGAAGCACGTACGTGACATGTTACGAGAATAGCCCTTGAAAGGGGCGCAAGAAGAAATTTTAAGATTAAATGATACTGAGAGAAAAAGAATCGGAAAACAGGAAATAGCGTTTAGTAAAGATCATATAAAATAACTATGTGGTTTGAGACAATTGGGTTTTAAATACAAAAAATCATAAAAAATAAGAAAATTATTTTTTAAAAAAATATCATATTACAGCATATTTTCTCAAAAAGCATTCTTGACATAAAAATTAAATTGTAATTCATAATAAAGATGCATACACAATAAAAATTACGTAAGGCATTATTGTATTTTATAATTAAATATTAATTATGATTGAATGCTTGGCCAAATATGTATATAACTAAAAAATTTATGTTAAATTTAACATTAAAAAAATATATCCCAAACAATATTTTATATTAATTTAACTTATTATATGGATATGTTAAATGATGACACTAATACTATATTAATATTTCAATATAAAATAAATGCAAACTTCAAAGTAATAATCAATATAACTTCAATGATAAAATTAACTTAAAAAAATGTTATTGACGGTTTATAGCAATCTCACTTTTTTTATAGAATAGAATTAATATCTTTTTCGGAAATTTTATCAGATAAATCTTGTCACTAATAATACGGAACATATCTATTTTGTAAAATTAAAAATAAGTGAACATTGTGTTCTTTTTTTTCAATTATTTTAATAATTTAATACTTGAGCTCAATTAACATAACAGCAATATGTTAAATTAACACATAAATGTATTAAATATTTAACACAAAAATTTTGTCCGACATATTTTTTAACAAAAAAATACAATAAATTTTCCAAACTATTTAATTATAAAAAGTTTTTTCTTTTTTAACTCTCTAAATTATAATCACAATTTAGATTATGATGTCGCTGTGAGAATAATATTATCTGGAAAATAAGAATGAATAGGAAATAACTGCAAGAAATCTTTCCACCACAGCCGCGTATATAATAATCTCTGTTCTACTTATTCATTCATGAAATAATGTTACAAGAATATCGCAATTACATTGATAAAATCCTGTTAAAGAGCTAACTAGCCAGATGTTAAAGCGGATTTCTTTATAATTTGATATATAAGTTATATCAAGTAACGTTCTATTTCACGTTCATTTTCTCATTTCCGCAAGGTATTTGCTTCCTTCTTCATTTCATATATGCTATTATTTTCTTCAACATTATACTATTACTATTACTTTAGTCATGCCATACAGCTCGCTCGTAATCTTTAATAAAATCGTATAACGTTTCGTAAAAGAGATATCTCGGCGAAAATAGGAAATAATTTAAGTCGTTGCGAAAGTCTCGGTTGCGGAAAAAGTTGGAGATTTAAAAGACGTATATTATACGCTTACCGAAATTCTAATGCCCAATTGGACGACGGTTTCGAAGGGATTAAGGACGGCAAAGAGGTAGCTCGTACGGAAAGAGGTCGGCTTAAATGTGGCCACTAGAGTGAACTCGGCTGGCAACTTTTCCGGGAGGTACAATCTGTGCGGTTGTTTCACCTCGGATCCGGGTCGGAAGCCAAACGCCGGGAATCCGTCCAGACCGTCATCTATATAAAGATTATTATCGTCCGTCATTGACGACACCGATGCCTCCATTAAATCGTATACCACTTCTGAAAGCATAAACATCAATAGTTTCTATTAAATTGAGTTTAACTGTGGCAAAGTCGTTAAATGTTGACGATTCGAGCAACTAATTAATCTAACAATATTGAATTATCATAACAATATGAAATTGAAATGCTGCACACGGATTGATAGATGTAATCGAGGTTATTTGAAAACAAACTTTGAGCAGAAATAAATTAACGCACGCATAAATTAATGTTAATTAAAATTGTTTGACATCATTTTGATTGTGAAGCAATTGCTGTTCAACTAGAAAAAAATATGTAATAAGATGTAACATAATTTTCTCGCAACGTTGAACATTATAAATATTTTTAATACAAGATTCTAGCAAAGATTATTCGTAATACAGAAATTTAAAAAGTTAACTCTTTCTACTAATTCATCTTATCTTAATGAGCTTTATTTCCGTTCACAGAACTTGTTCTTGGATACAAAACAATAATCTGTTTTGTATAGACTACTCTTTTGTATAAATTAACAAATACATAGTAATGCATCCCTCCATGTACATGCTTGGATCCGATTAGTTATGGGAATCCAATGAGAAGAAGGTTAATTAAGGAAACTGTTGAAAACTGGGATATTTTGTGAAAAGGAGTTTTGTCCGAGAAAACTGCGAAAGAGTAGTTCTGAGCAAATGTAGAAACTTTAATTAATTTTTCGCGCTCGGGTTTTAAGAGTTGAGAGAGAGAGAGAGAGAGAGAGAGAGAGAGAGAGAGAGAGAGAGAGAGAGAAAGGGAGAGAGGAAGAGAGGGAGAAAGGAAGAGAGAAAGAGAGGAAGAGAAGGAGAGAGGGAAAGAAAGAGAGAGAGATTATTAAGTGATATTCTAGTAAGATTATTTGAGGGAAAAATTATTTAACAACTAATGTATCTAGTTGTAAATTCGTCGATTATATAAAATCGAGATATGTTGATTATCATTTATCATTTATTATCATTTATCATTGATTTCTAAAATAAAAAATCTCTAATAGATTAAATCACAAAAATTCTAGCATTTATTGGAATATTCAAATGTCAAAAATTGCTTTAAATATCAAAAAATCTTGCTACAAAAAATGTTATTACTAGAAAAATTTTTGTAAATGCTGACAATTATTAAGAGAAAAAATACCGATATAATTGATTTTATTCCTAAAAATGTATTACATATTTTCATTATATCCAATTTTACAAATATTGTTGAGGATTTATAATGAAAGTTTATAATATTTTGTAACGGATTTTTTTTATGCTGCATCCAGAGAATAAGGGTTTTAAATCATATATATGAAGTTTTTATAATATCGATAATTACTGAATAAAAATGTAGTACAACTTTATTGTAATCAAACATTGTATTGTATTGTATGCGTGCGCAACCTGTGCACACACGGTATGAAATTAAGATCATAATTCTTTAATATATGACAACACCATTTTGCTCGCCATGCGTCATGCTTCGTCCTATGACACTCGATACATCGCGTGATATTTCGCGGCTGAAAGCCCGATAACCGATATTTATTGTCGGGGACATGAGTTGCCGCAGTAAATCGCATTAAAAATCTTTCGTGCAAACAGACATCGACACGCTCGACTAGTCATTGCTAAAAGACGCTCCTCGTTACACTAAATCATACCTAACATTATTGCATGAACGATTCATCAGCATATATTAAAATATGTAATTTTGCTGCCTTTAATAAGCACGAGTAAGTTATTCATAAGAATTATATTATTAATTAAAGCAAAAAATTTTTTTTTCTTATAAATTTTTTTTTTTATTTCTATTCTGTTTTATAAAAAAAGTATATAAATGTTGAAGTCAAAAATAAATATTTTAAAATAGTACCGTATCAAGACTAATAAAATATATTATCTTTACGTACAGTGCTCGCTTCGTATCTTTTTTCCCACACATATTCTCATATCATAAGCAGTTGCTCTAACAGCGAAATTCGTGAGCAAAGTAAAAATGTCCAACGAAAATACACGTAACAGCATGTCGGCGAACAGCGTAAGTTAAATTATCGTCACGCCCGAGGTAATTTCCAAATTGCATTTGGCTGCACCATATTCTCGTGTAACATATTCATTTCTACGGTCACGAGAACGTTGAGTGCCCCACGAATTCTCGTTTTCCTATCCGACTTGTTTTCTACAGGCTACATTTTTTGCGAATTGCAAGTAGAGTGGTCCGTTCTGAAAAAGTAAACCAATCTTTTATTTATACAAACAGCAAATATGATACTGGCTGAATATATGTCCAACGAATATATCTCGAGATTTGAGAGCTGTAAGAAAATTAATATAATATATCTTATATATGTATATGCATTTATCCGATTTATTCAACAAAAAAGTATTTTCAATTTATATTATCAGTTAACAAAATTAAAATTAATGACATTATTTATTAAAAACAAATTTTATATAAATCTTTTATATCTTTTTTAATCTTTTTAATTATATCCATGAATAATTAATCTCCTTATTTTTAAAAATCAAATCTTATCAATTTCGTCCTTAATCACGATTAAAAAATTTGATTCGTATAGTTATAGGTGTAACAAATATTATAACTGTGTACATATATATAAAATGTAGAAGAGTCATTATTTCTTTTTCTAAAAAGAGATGGATTATTTAAAACGCACTTTCTACTATTTTCCGGTTTTCAGACAAATTCTTAAAAATATCTGAAAAGTTTGCAATAACAGTAAGGAAGATTTCAATGCTTGATGGATTGCAGCGTCGAATTGATGCGCGGTGATTCGAACGCCAGTGTAGGAAACAACGGGCGACCTCCTACGCTCGTATACGTTCCTGACGCGGATCTCTATTTTGCGCCGAAATTGCGAATAGGCCCGAGTCATTTAAAGCTCAAACTAGGAAGCACGGAATATGCAAATTGAAAGAGGTGATAGTAATTAAAGCGCGAAGATGGGACTTAATAATAAACGAGGGGATCTCGAGTGTGCGCTTTCTTTTCGCATTTCATAATAATCGTCACAGGAAAATGTATTTCCACAGGAATTCATTTATAATATGTTAATGGAATTTGATTTGCGTTTAATTTATTTTAATATTAATTAATAATTTTCTTATTATTTTCTCGCGATAAATGTATCACATTTACATTTCCGTCAAAAATTTTGTCCTATCGTAAATGTATAAAAGATTTATATTATGCTTCTTTCTGAAATTGTTAATGAGATTTTTCGCGCTGATACATTCATATATTTTTGCAATAACCATATATTAATAGCTATCATTTTTATATCATGTGAATGCTCGATATTTGTATATAAAATAATAAATTATTGTTTTTTGTAGAAACCACGCAATCGTATCAGCAGTAAAAATCAAAATGTGCATCATCGTTTGCCGATTGCCCAATCGCATTCCACTTCGATAAATTAGCCAAAATTTTGTCATATAAATTTTTTCGTCGACGGGAATATAACTTTAAATATATTCGAACGTGAAAAAATAGTTTTGAAGAATAGTTTTTTAGAAGTTTGACAATGTTGCATGAGGCGCATGCGCGCACAAAATTTTTATTTTGCTCAAGGATAATTAGATAATAAACTCCATTGGCAAGCGCGCTTATTGGCGTTCAAAAAAATTATTACAATTATTGTGTGCATAATACGCGATTTTACGCGAGTCCGTTTTACCATAATTTTCTCTACCATAACGCTCTCATCTTCGTATTTCGCGCGAATACATTTGCATAAATTCGTATGCCAATTCGCCGTGTCAGCTCGTTACAACTTTTCCGATGGCGCATACAAGAATCTATGAATCTCACAAATCGAACAAACGAATTGAACGTTTCAATATGAGTCGAGATGCAAATGTCTTCTTTAAACTCTCGATGCGCGAAAAGAGTTGTCGGTTTCTTTGCATTTTTCCATGCTACAATGCAGCCTCTGTTGTTTGTTACAAGCTGATGTTTTTATTTCATCATCCATTTTTCCATGACGTATTTCTGCGTTATTTTTCACATTATTTTATATTTTTATTCCATTAGCGGGAATAAAATTATCTTGGATGTATCAGTGTACATAACTTATAATGCGGTTATATGTATTTCAAGATAATATACAACAAGTTATTTAATGTTTATCTGAATTTGATATATGTATAATTGATAATAATTATATAACATTTTTTAGCAAAAAGATTATTTTATTTATTGTATCAGCTATAATTTATATAATAACAATTTGTTATTTTTAGAAATTCTTTATTATATTCTCTATTATAATTTAGAAAAGTGTATTAAAGTTAAGTTGTATAAAAATTGATTTGATCATCGATAATTGTTGTCAATTTTCCTAATGGTTACGTTCCAAAAAAAAAACCTTATTAAATATCAGAAGCAAAAAATCAAGGACATATTGTAGGCAATATCGTCGCTATTGCAAAGCTTGGTCTCCGTGAGAATAAAACGAGGAAGATCTCCCGGAAGACATTCTTACATTCCAGCAAGTTTCCTGATCTCCCATCAGGGATGGCTCTTTTCTTCGGTCTTGTGACGCAATTCTGCAGTTTTTGCGAACGGTTTATTTCTGGCACGCGGAGAGTACGCTCGTCTCGCGTATTTTTGCATATCTTAATGCTTGAGAGAAATGCTATAGCTTCACATATTTTTAAACATTCATTGATTAAAATAAAATCAATATATAGTTTTACAAAAACTATGTGGGATACATGAAGGAATACACAAGAGAAACAGACATAATATTTTTCTACAATTTTTAATAAATAAGTTTTAAACGAGTAGGTGGATCTAAATTAAGGTTTACACAAATATTTATTGTGTTTTCTTAACTATATGTAAATATTTTTATTTTGTTGGCAATGTTTGAAATATAATAAGATTTATATGTACGGATTTATTTGTAAATTAAAAAAAAAATATTATTTATTATTGAAAATCGTTGAAAATCGTTGAAAATGATTGAATACAGCTGCGGTTAAAATAAGTATTATGTATCAAATCATATACTAAAACATCGTATAAACATCATATACCAAAAATCGAATAAACACAGAATATATTGTTATAAATGTATAAATCCATAAATACAGATTTTTTATTGCGTGAACTGAGAGATTTCGTAATACGATATTTGGCAACGTTATAATCAAAATATTTTTACATATGATATATTTAATATTACTATACTATTTTTATATGTATTAAATACATATGTATATATTTCTCGTAAAGTTCTTGGTATATTTACGAAATGATATTTATATTCTTGGATGTCATAATATAATGTGGAAATAATTAATATCTTTCTACAAACTGTGCATGTATAAAAATATAATATTTTTTCTAGATTCTTTCTCCAACTATGCTACATGTGGTAATTGTGGAATATTATAATTAATTATGTATCTCAAAACTAAAATTTCATATAATAATACAAAATAATACCCATTTAATGAGAAAAAAAAATTATAAATTCGTTAGAAAATAGAATACACAAAAAAATATGTTTGCAATATATAGACGAAAAATAGATATACTAAAGATATAATAAGCATAAATGAAATAAATTTCAGAAAAGATAAAACAATTTTCATATTTCTGCATTTAATTTTTCATATCGCAGAATCTTATAGATACCATATATACAATGCGATTAGAAATAAGCGTAATTTCTTAGAAAGATTGATTTGTGCGATTTTGTTTGAAGTTTCAGATAAAATAATTTCTAGTCTTAAGGATGTGTGTGTCAAAACATTGACAAAAGCACAAAAATTTCATGGACTATTTTAGTTTTTTCTTCTAAATATCTGTGCAAAATTTTCTTAACGGTTAAAATACAATTTTCTTAACGGTTTAAAAATCATTTAAAAGTTTAAAATTAGTATTGATTATGTAAAAAATCGCGTATTGTAGCACTTGACAAATTTAACGAAGAAAAATTATTGCTAACAAAATAAAAGTTTTTACATATATTAAGAAAATTCTAATAAATATTTGTACAAAACTTGATTTAGATCCACTTACTCGTTTAAAAGTTATTTACTAAAAATAGTAAAAAAATATTATGTCTCTCTCTCTCTCTCTCTCTCTCTCTCTCTCTCTCTCTCTCTCTCTCTTTCTCTCTCTCTCTCTCTCTCTCTCTCTCTCTCTCCCTACAAATCACTATTTTTTTTGTTTCTTGCATTTGATTTTAGGAGGTATTTGCAATCAAAAGTTTTTGTTATAAATTAAGAAAACTATTAATTACAACTATTTTTTTTCACAAAGACTTTAAAAACCATATTATTTTTTGGTACTTCAATTCTTTTTATAATCCGGATTTACTTATTTGATTTTTCAAACAATATAAACGTATAAAATATATTTTTTTTTTATTTTGAGAGTTTTTTTTGTTATTATTGCCAAAACATTCTTAAATAGCTTTGCACAATAGATCAGCATAATATATGCGAGGAATGCCAAGAATTAAGTTAAGAGATCCGCGAGCTTCCTCTTTCGTGCACATTTTCCGTATTAAAATCTCTAAGTTTCTGGCATCAGAAAATGTTGCGGGAAACAATAGCGCGGACGCGTTACGACAAAAGACAAAAAAAAAGAAAGATCTGTTTTTCCATCAAAAGTTCAAGCAAAGCCAAGTGACGAACCGGTAGATGCGGCCTCCTTAGAAACAAGAATACGCTATCTTGCGTTGTTTGTTATTACACTGGAAACTACTGGTCGTCGAATCTACGCGCGAGAGCGACATTGTATTTTTAAGTCTTATAAGCTTCTGTTTATTGTGCATGGAAAATATACGCCGAAATGATTGTGTCTGGACTTGGATGTTTACACTACGTGAAATAAAAACATTCTCCCAACCTAGTGCGCATATTCGCGACATATTCACAAAATTGCATCGCAAAAATGCGTTTGTTTTCGAACAATTATCACGCGCGACCACGCAGACAAAAATATTTTCTATTAAAATTTGTCCAAAAGTGCAAAATAATATTTGTTTGCAATGTGCAGAAATATAGTGCAATATTCTTATTAAGTTTCCATTATATCTTCATTTGTATATATTACAATATTTATATATTAATTATCCGCGCAGTTTAACGTTTTATTTTATTAATTATGACATCGTCAGCAATTACGATAAGACGCATTGTTGCGTCTCGAGAGCATTGTCTCATAGAAGTAACATCCTCGCAAATCGCGTTCGCATCGCGATGCAAATTCGTCTCCGGCACATTATTTACCCCCACGTAAATTCTATCGACGCGATAGAAGAAGTTAAACGGCGAAACAAACAGCGTCGCTTAGAAGTTGGTAACCTCGCGATGCGCGAGAGAAGAAGTTGCGAGGGAAGAAGATCGCGCAAAATCAGATTACAAAAGATTGCGGCCAAGAGTGCCCCCTCCCGCGCCGCTCCTCCCGTCCCGCCCCTTTGATTTCATCCTCCATTATCTTCGGCCCCCCCCCCTTCCATTTTCCGTTGAAACAAACCTCGGGTGAGAAGCTAAGAAAGTAGAAGATCGGAAAGAAAAACAGGCGCAATCTACTGGTAAATCGAGTTTCGAGCGAGAAATTTTCCTCGCGCTCTTGTTAACGAAAATTTTAGCGGTCGCGCCCGACGTGTAATGTCCGCGACTACTTCTCATAGTAGTAGTAATCGAACGTTTTTGTCAAACGTTGGTTCAAGTGTCGGTTAGCAGATGGCGCCAGAGATTCCGTCGACCTGACTTCGGGTTCGTTACAGTCGTTACCTACTTTATTGCCTAGCACACAATATGTACTTTTTCTAGTGTCTTGGTTCCTTGAGATTTTTTTGTCGCAATTTTGTCGTGAATTTGTTTTAAAAGGATGTTTTGGCTGTACAATAGTAGCAAAAACTGTCAAAATTGAAAAAAAAGGTATATTTTTTGACATTATACTATTTAAAAAATTAAATAAGTAAATCCAGATTATAAAAAGAATTAAAATATTACAAAATAGTATGATTTTTGACGTCTTCGTAAAAGAAAATAGATATAAATAATATTTTTTCTAATTTATGACAAAAACTTTTGCAAAGAGAGAGAAAGAGAGAAAATATTTTTCTATAATTTTTAATAAATAATTTTAAAACGAGTAAGTGGATCTTAGTCAAGTTTTATACAAATATTTATTAGAGTTTTCTTAATATATGTGAAAATTTTTATTTTGTTGGCAATGTTTTTTCTTTGTCAATAAGTGTTATAATATGCAATTTTTCATAAAAAAACAATACTAACTTTGATCTTAAATAATTTCCAAACCATTAAAAAAATTATGCTTATATTTTGCACAGATATTCAGAAGAAATAGTAGAACAGTCTATAAAATTTTCATGCTTTTGTCAATGTTTTGACATATGACATACATTCTTAACCATTATGATCGCAATTGCTGTTTCGAAAATCATTACAACTTGTTACATTAATTCTCAAAATGTGATGATTCTCAAGATATTGAAATATTGATTTTTAAATTTATTGAATATAGAAATATGATTTTTATATTTCTATATTTATAGAATTTTTTTATATAAAAATTTGTTTATGCATTTGTAAACAAAGAAAAACTACAATCATATGATCATCGATTTTGGAAAATATAAAGTTTATATTTTCTAGTAAAGTAACTAATTGTAAATTTACAAAGGATGTTCATCCTTTTTATTTGACATTTCGATATTTTGTTCACGATATGATTTATATAATTTATTTATTTAATTAAATACAATTAAGTCTATTATCCAAGTAGTATTCCTAAAACACACAATATTTCCTGTCTAATACTACTTATAAGAAACGATGAATTGATAATGCAGCTATAGTGATCAAGCGAGTTATAAATTTAGATCAACAGAAACTCCCCGTCAGAAATATAGGGCATATTGAATAAAATACTCAAATACTGAAATATCATTCGTAATGAAGTCTGATAGAGCCCGTCTGACTTGTTACACTCTTCATCTACTTCGCCACTCATCTTACTCAGCTTACACCAGCAAACTCGATCATCGCAATTGTTCAATTTTTTTTTTCTATTGGGTTCCGAACTTAATGGAGCGGCTAGTTCCCTTTTCAGTTCTTCACCGCTTATTGCAAATGAAATTGATACAATTTTAGCAGAGATAACGTACAAAAAAGAAATATTATAGAAACGTTCAATCAAGAGCAAAATACCTATTAAAATAAAATATGCATTAAATATTTTTGTGTTTTAATTTACAATATTTTTCACAAATGTTTCATAAACAATTGTAAAACAATCTATCTAATTTAAGTTTAATATTGGATTTAAATTTTTTACTAAGAAAAAAATTAAGATTCTGTTAAGAATCTATGTCAAAATATTCTTAACATAGCATATTTTTTTATCAATAAACAAAAATTAATATAGCATGTCAAAATCACTGTTCGGGAAAATGACTATGTCGCGCTGATAGGGTTTCGAAGTCATCAGCAACGAGCTTACACTAGCGATTATCCGCTGATAATGGTCAAACTGTTTCATATTATATTAACTTTTCTTTATCTTTATAAGATGCATTATCTACTTATGCCAAGAAACTTTCAATCCAAGTTCCTCGTTTCCCGTTATAAGGAACTGTCAACATGAAACAGGATGCTATCGAGGGAGAATTTACCTCTCTCGACATTGATGCTAGTTTTATTTACCGTGAAAGTTAGGCTAATTGTTTCGCGAGAATTCGACGAAAATGAAGAGCTATGTGTGTGCCGTTACTGAAACGCTAATTGCAGGATGCGACGGGATTTAACGCGCCTCAAAATCAAAGCAGATGCGGGTTCCGTGTACTCTCGCGACGATCGAGAGCTCGCAAACAACTTGAAGGGGGTTAAATATTCGAACTTGATGCGAACTTGAATAACGCGAGAAATAGAGGTGCTATAAACTTCCGCGAATTCTCTTTGTCTCTCTACGTTTTTAATCAATAATTTTCTGTTCTTTAATTTTTAATTTGTGATATATAAAATAATAATTATTGTCACAGTCATTGCCATCATCAAGATTGCGAATTAAGATGTAGATGAAACTGACATAGTATAAATAATTTTAAATAAGTTAATAATATGTTAATAATATATTTCAAATAAGTTAATAATATATTTTAAAGTTAATAATATATTTTAAATAAGTTAATAATATATATAACTTAATAATATAAATAATTAATTGATTATGAAAAATAATTTTTCTTTTCAAAAACTCTCAAGGTTTCTTTTAAAAAGAATATATAAAATTTATAAAATATATAAATACAAAAAAATAAGTGAATGTAATGGAAAGTATATTATAAGTATATTATTCTCATATAATTGGCAAGAAAATGTTTTGTTAATTCATAATTCTTAAAATATAGAAAGATACGTGGAAAATAATACAAAACTTCATCCTCATACTCTTTGTTTCCGAAAGTGTAAGTAGAAGTATTCAGTGAAGCTTACCAAAGTCCTCGAAAGGCGTAAGAGCCATTGTATAATTCTGTTCAAAGTACCGGATAAAATCCCCGACTTTCAAGCCGACTTTTGTCATTCTCGTTTACTGTGATGAACAAAGGCTGTTGAAAATGGAGACGTAAAATCACGAATTTTGTGTCCTTTATCCGAACTCTGTAAAATTTTCCGGATGGTATGCGCCAAGTATTAATTGAAACTTTATAATTGGAGGACCTCTTCTTAACGATCGAAGTCGTACGAAGCACGTTCGAGTAATAGTTTTTTTCGTTTTGTATCCTCACGGTAAAAAAAGTAGAATACTTTTCGTTGAAAAATGTAGTGAAATAATAATAAAAAATTATGATTTTAAAAAAAAATATCATAAATTGAGAAAAAAATTGATAATTATTTATCAGTTCAAAATTACTAAAATCAATTATCAGATATAGTACTATCAATTATTGTATTAATATAATAGCCTACTCGTAAATACGAGCAACATAAATATAACAAAATATTTGTAAAATATAATTATATATATTTATATGTACTATGTATATAATTATGAAAAAAAATATAAAATGTAATAATTTCTTTTTCTTTTATATGAAATACAAATTTTTATGTGTCTTCATTCCAATCTTAATTTTTATATTTTTTTGACATTTTATATTTGTTATATATATTATTTATTCCTATATAATATGTATCTGATTACCATATATATTAAAAAAAAAAAAAATGAAAAAATAAGCAATTGAAGAATCAATATTTGCACTATTACTATACGTATCGAGGAATCTTGCTTTTTGATCCCCTGAGGATTTGCAAATATCCAAAAACAGAGAATCAAACGATCAATATTTTACTTAAATAATGATCTTATTTTTTTTTTATTCCGCTTTCGTTCAATTTTCGCTATTATTTTCACAGTTAAACAGAGATAAAGATAGAAGTGATATCAAAATTACTTTTCTTTCTATCGCGGGATTTGTTAAATATTTATACTAGTGTTTTTTTTTAATAATATAATCGACATGAATTAAACTTGATATTTACTTGATATTTTCATCGTAGATTTTTGACATAAGATGATGATAAATGCAATAGTTTTCTATGTGAAATTGTGACACAACTTCGCTGTGAACGGAATGATATCTTAAACATGATGAGTAAGATCTTCGGAATATTGAGTACTATTCACACATATGAATATCCACGTATGAGAGAGAATTTTGAAGACGGAAAAAGACGACGTTTTCTTTTTCTGCATACGTTTTCTATCCTGAAATTTCTTTTGAGATGTCATTTTATATAAAGTGGCTTGAGAAGATTGACCTAGGCTTTTCTTCATGTTGAAACTCGAAGACGAGATTTAATCAGAAAACTTTGGACAATGGGACACCTTCTTTCTCTCTTAGCGTCCATTGTTCGACTTTCGTCAAAGTGCTTCTCCGTGTTTCACCTTGTACCCGCTTAGTTCAGTTGGAAATATTTTCGCGAGAATTCTCGCTATGAGATTAGATTCTCTCTTGCAAGCTTTATCTTATTTTACGATTAATTTATCTCATATGTCATATTAAAATATGACATATGAGATATGTCATATTAAAATATGACATATGAGATATGTCATATTAAAATATGACATATGAGATATGTCATATTAAAACAATTGTTGCATTAATTAACATATATTTTATAAAAATTTATATATATATATATATA
>JBCEZX010000048.1:4424523-4437103 GCA_039654345.1 Cataglyphis cursor
ATATATATATATATATACATATATATACAGACTGAGTCTTTTTAATGTTAACAATCAAATATTTCAAAAATATGCAATTTTACAAAATTTTTTAAATAAATAGACGTCTCAAGATCAAACCAAGGTCAGCATTATACGTCCCCCTCTAGACCATAACTTTTATTTGAAGTTATTTTGTCCTTCTTGAAATCTTTTCAAACACTATAATAAAGTATTTTTTTATTAAGTATTTTTTGAGTTATTTTATATCTTAATCTGACATATTTTGAAATTAAAATATAAAATAAAATATCTTGTAAAATTGTTTTCAATAATCTATTGTAATATTTTTATATATTGTACAAAATAATGAGACAAGTTAATTGGTATAAAAAAAAAACAAATAATTGTTTAAAAAAATACAATTATTACTTGTTTAAAAAAATATAATTGTTTAAAAAAATACATTGTAATACATATTTTTTCTTAAAAACAATTATTTTCTTTATACCAATTGATTTGTCTCTATATTTTGCACATAAAAATATTACGGTAAGATTATCGAAAACTGAATATTTTATGAAATATTTTATTTTTTATATCAAAATATGTCAGATTAAGATATAAAATAATAACTCAAAAAATACTAACTACTAATGAAAAAATATAGTATTTTGAAAAGATCTCAAGAAGGATTATAAGAATATACAATAAAAAAAGGGGATTTTATTTAAAAAAAAATTAACCTTTTAACCTTCAAATAACCTTGAAAACGCCGAATCAGAAATACAAAATGGAGTTATGTTTGCCCCCCAAACCACTTTTGCTTCAAACATGTTTGCCTATCAAAAATTTGTTTCAAACTTTCTTTTCAAAAATGCGTTGTTTTCGAGATATTTAGATTCCATCTTACTTTAAAAAACTTAAAAAACAAAATGTGTGCAAAATGCATAACAATAAAATATTTTTGCAAGAAAAATATAAATAGTTTGATGCCTACATATTGTTGCATGTCAATAAATATTTGTGTCTTAAACGAATAAAATTACCTTATTAACTTTTATTGTTAGTTATTAATCTTCAATATTTATAACAAAATGTCAAAATACAAAATTTTCACAATGATAAGATATACAGTAACAAATAAATTTTTGTATATAAGACTTTTGTATTTGCCTTTAAGAAATGTGTAAAGTGTCAAAGCATTTTTATAAATCAGAAGTAAAATGACGCGAGTAAGTCGTAAACGATTAATAAAAAAAAAAAAACAATCAGAAACGCAAACTCGATGCATTCACACACTCATATTTCAATATAATATTTTGATGATTTTATTTGGTTCGTCTGCAAAAAGCCATATTGTGTACGTTACCCAAATTCTCCTCAGACACGCAGGAAATTGCTTGGCCGGAAATAGCCACCGGATGCCGGCGTTGTCCGGCTGAAAGCACCGCAGGAAAATCGTTTTAATTGGCGCCGCGGAAAGCCGGAAAATTGGCCCGTACGATCGTCTAGACGGCTAATTTGAATAACATGATAACGTCCGGTTGCATTTTCACCGGGTGCGTTGGATTATCGAGAGAAAACTGCGAAAAAGAAATAATGCTTGCGTATGCAGCTTTAGTTAGAAGTAACATCTCCAATAAATTGTGTTAAATTAAACTACTCAACATTTAGAAATGAAAAGTTGTGATAAATTTTTCTTCTCGATTATAATAAAAATACCAACAATGAGATATGATTATTAAAAACATTTAAAAAATTTTCTAAGTTAATCTAATCTAATTTTTATATCTTTGCAATTTATTGAAAGTTTTTTTGTGTTTTTAAGAATATTAAATAGCGCTAAATAAATTATTTTGATTTGGAAAAAAATTTTGAGAATTTTATTACTGCATTTTTGTTTGCGTGCAAAAGTTTTTCTGTAAATAAAAGTCTTATCTAGTTTTTTTAATTTTTAAAATTATTTAATTTTAAATTTTTATGTATGTTTTCTTTTAATATATTTAATAAATTTTTTATTATTTGAAATTTAATTGCAAATACAATCCTGTGTACAACTCAATATATGTAAAAAGCATTTCAAAAATCACTTCGGAAAAAAAAGGAAGAGAATTTATGTATCGAACCGCATTCTTGATTTCACAGAATACACACAAGAATATCTTTTATAGATACATTTAATTCAGTGACTAAATAACTAACACGCTTATGAGAAACAGATACATTTTTAATTTTGGGCTGCGTTAAAATTCTCTCAAAGTATGAGTGCGGAATTTAAAGCGAAACAACCGGAATAGTATTTTCATTATGTATGAATTAACAAATAACATACCGTTTGAAATCGAATTTATGATTGTAACATCAAATAATCTTTTATTGTCATTACTTTAACAATGCAAATCGAATCACAACAATATCGAATCGCATTAAAACAATCGATGTTATTACGTATTATTATGTAGAACATTATTTTCAATCGCAACGTTACACGTCATGGTAAAGATTAATAAACAGCATGACATCGCATTCAATTTCATAATTCGTGTTGAACAACATTTTATTCGACTAAATATTCCCTGCAACATCATAGTATTGCAAAGCGCCCTTCAGTCTTCCACATGCACTTTTATTTCGATCATCTGTCGTTTCTCAACTGTATATAAACGAGCGTACGTACACATGTATACGCACCTGTTTCTGTGTTTTATTATATTCTCTATCAGCGCATCAATATCTGCAGTCAGAGACAAAATGGAACGCAGCGGAAAATAAACATTAACTCGATCGTAAAGACTTTGGCAAAAAAAAAACAACAAAGATAATACAAAGTTGAAGCAATAGAGATACCAACAGTAGAGATACAGCTCATACTACTTTTATATTAAATAAATCAAAATGTGTTTTGAAATTTGAGAGACGAAATAAATTTAGAAACTAAAATATGAAACGAATAAACTTCAATGTGTTTTTTTATGTATATATAAAAATATAAAAATGTATGAAATATATATATAAATGAGTCGTGGATAAAAAACTACAATGCATTCCGAATTGGTTAAACTTTTCACATGGAAATGAAAACTTATCAAAATAATATTTAATTGTATTACACTTAATCGCATTAAATTGGATTTCACAGTTCATCCAATTTCACAGTTTCATCCATATCCAATTTTTGTTATAACTTTAATATTATGCTATCGCAAAGTTTTGCATATAAAGTTCAACTATATTAAAATTAAAATTTACGATTATTTTTCTCTTACAGACCGGTATTAAAAAAAAATAATAAGGAAGAATTAAAATTTAAAAGAAAAGATAAATTAATAGCATGAAAAAAATAAAATGAAAACAAACTCTAGATGTAAATGTGTAATTCGATGTGAAAAGTACTATTCTTTCATTTGCAAAATTTTTATGGGACACGCTCGATAAACATATCTTAATCAGCGGCGAGTTGAAAACAATGCCTGAAACGTTTCTCTCGGGAAGCGCCGAGCGATCACGAGTAACATAGAACTGGATCAACAAAATTGAGAGGGCATAGTATGTTCTTTGGAATTGCTCGTTATGCTGCTGGTGTCTCTATACGCGCTGTTGGGAGAAACAGCATTGTTCGTTATTACAGCGTAGGTGAGACTGAACTTTGAGGTCTCAAGACGATTGACGGTTACTACGGAGACTAAAAGCGTATCGTAACCGTACAAGAGAAGCAGAACTAGAGCATCAGGAAGTGAAACTCTGGATGAAGACGTGCCATGCAAACACGTTTACACGATGCAGAACATTCCCTGCAAATGTAATCGATTAACAGTATACAATTAGAAAAATTAAAAAAAATTAGTGCAAATGTTTCAACTATATATGCATTTTATATATACGGTGCCTCAGAATTAAACGGACAAACTTCAGCTAGTTATAAAAACACCAAAACAAGCCAATTCTATCAATAAACCTGTGCCCGCAAATAAGCCGTTTTGGCGTTAAAGAATCAAAGATAACAAGGGAATTTCGTGAACTCGAAAATTCTGATTTTGATGAAACTTTACATACTTAGAAGAGGGAAGGAATAAATAGATGAATTTAAAAATCTTCAGTTGCGGCCAGAAATGATTCTAAGGAGTAATCATCCCTCATATGTAGATGTGTTTTTGCTTTTCTTGATATATCTCGAAAATTATTTGAGATATCAGAAAATGTTTTATATAAAAGTTTCATAATAAAAATACTTCTATTTAATCACATTAATAAAATTTTGAGAAAATAATTTGTTTCAAAAATTTTTGTCTTTGTTAATCTTTGATTGTCTAGTGTCAAAACGGTTGCGAACACAGATTTATTGATAAAATTGGCTTGTTTAAGTTTCTTTATAATCACCTGAAGTTTGTTGGTCTAATTCTGGAACACTTTGTATAAGATTAGTGTTAATTTTTTATGCTTATCAATTAATTTTAGACAACAACGCAAAAGCTTCGCTGTATCCATATTTTTAATCAACGTTTGTTAGAAAATGAAAATAAATACTTAAATATCATATCATTATTGTTATCTATTTTGTATAATAGATTATCTATTAAATTAATTTTTTTAAATATAAATCCATTAAATATGATTCTAGCAAAAATGTCTGTATCAAATATACCTCGATTTAATCAAAAGTTGATATCTCTATAAATTTCATAGACATGGCGAAATGACAAGCGAAAAGATCTAATTTGCATTTCCTAAGACAGAAACGGATTCTAAAAATATTGCATAAATTTACAGACAGTGCATAAAAATCATATTACTTAATATTTTTTAAATCCTTTATTATAGATATTTTTACAATATTTAAAAATTAAACATTATGATAATACATCATATATCTGCTATACAATTAAATAAATTTATTTATCATAAACTTCTAATTTTAAATGAAATCAGTATTATTATATTATTAAAACAACACAAATACTTATATTATGAGATACAAGATTAATAAATTTAAATCAATAATTAAGACTATGTCTATTTGTAAAACATTCAAATATTATAACAAATTATTCTTAAACTTTTATTTTTATATAATTTATAATACGTCGAGATATCACGTCGAGATACCTTAAATTACTTCTTATCCAATATCGACTATTTAAAAAGGTAAAATTGTGGATATAAAATTCTTTTTCATCATAGTTATGCAAAAAATTTGCGATAATTATTTGTAAAAGAAAACCTATCCATCGAACAAGTATAATTTGGTAACGAGAATAGTAACAATCGTTTTTGCTATCACGTTTTCGCGAGTACAAATTCTGGCTGGCGCCAACTAACGTTGGACATTATTCGCGTCCATAGACGGAATTGTGCAGTGCAGGGTCTCAAAAGGTACGCCGCTGTTGAAACCAAAGAAACGTAAAGGGACACAGCGCGACGGAGATCGAGGAGACAGAAGGACGGAGAAGACACGATGGCGACGATAGTGGGAGATGAATCTATAGGAGGTCAGAGACACAGATGGAGTCTAGACGGAAGAGGGAAGTGAATTTCGCGGATGCACCAGCTCTCTGGTATGATTCCCAAAGCAAACAGGTACCGTCCTCCACGGAAGGCAGACGCTGCATACCTATCTATCTACAACGTCGCATCTTCTATAGGGAACGAGTAACGTCGCTCTCCCCGTCTATTTGCTCGCCGGGCTCCTGGAAAAATGGATTTCCTGGGGCCGCGCCCGTGCATAACCTTTCTTGAAAAAAAAAAAGACTTCGAGAAGAGAATTGCTCTCTCCGCGCGAATCCGTCGATCTCGGCAAACGCGATACACAGAGCTATTAGCGTATCTCTCGAGGGATTATTGGAAATGCGATTACCGCAATCCACGCTAGGGAATATTTACTACTCCACCACGGTGAATTACCTCAAAGTGGAGCGAATATCTATTGTTAACTCTCGTATTCCCGTTTACATGTTTCCAAACGTCTTCAGAATGCTAACGAGCACTATCTATGTCGCCATATGTTATATGCAGGGTGTATAAAAAGGATCAGCATCCCGGAGTATCTCAAGAAAGTCAAATCTCACTTTTAGGTAATACTAATGCTGGCGGTATTGTATCTTTCAAATACCTCGTAATTCGGAAAATAATGGAAAGAAACTTTATTATAGTGTTTTGAAAAAGTCTTAAGGAAAGCTATAAGAATATGCAATAAAAAATAGAAAATTCCATTTAAAAAATTCAAGATGACCTTGCTCTGACCTTGGAGATGCCACTCAAGGTCGAACTGATAAAATCAATAAAGATCTTTTTAAATCCAATAACTTTTATCTAATACATTTTTTATAAAACATACTTTCAAGATTTCGGGATGCCGATCTTTTTGATATATCCTGTATACCTATCCTCAATTTATTGTAACCGCGAAAACAATATTCAATAAAATTACAAAAGAATAAGCTGAAAACAGTTAGTAGTTGTTTTATTGCATATTTTTTCTGTTTTTCATAAAATATTTGAGGTAAAGAATAGATGTATTTCTTACTGTGGCAGTTCATCATACTTCAATAATATGTAAAAGCAAAACAACATTCAATCTGCAATAACACAATTTTCTTCAAAATCCACGTCGATAAGGACGACGTCGCAAAACGCGTTTCGGCAATTCAACGCGTAGTGCATCGTCCGTAGAAAAAGAGATAAAAAATTACCATGTGAAACGCGTCCTCGCTGCACTTGCTGGGATAAAAGGTATGTAATTGGGATAGACGAGACAACTCCATCGCACGTCGTTTCGAGTTGATCTCACCAGTACAACATCTGTCGAGGAGTTTTTTTCTACCTTTTTGCCGCATCGACCCACTCGTTTCTCCCCTTCGCCCCCGTCACTATCTCTTTCTCTTTTTTCTCTTCTTGTCTCCCTCTGATGAAACCTGTTCTTGCGGCGGCGGCAGATGTAAAGAGGCGAGCACGAGTTCACCCAGCAAACATGTGTAGGCGCATATCAAGATGCTGTGAGAACAAATAGTGAGAGGGCGTACAATTCACAGAGATATTTAACGAGAGAGTTGCCTAGCTCTCATTCGCTAATTGAGCAATTTATTGCGCCGTATAATCAACCCATCGTCGTAAGCTCATTGTAATGATACCGTGCGTTGATCAATATCACGCCTGATATAAATATTTAAACGATGACTTTGAAAGGCCACTTTTAAAAAGCAATTTTTTTTTTCAATAAATTTCAGTTAGGATATAAAATAAGATTATATTGAGAAAGAGAGAGAGAGAGAGAGAGAGAGAGAGAGAGAGAATATCTTTTTCAATTATAATTTCATTTTTTTAAAATAATAATAAAAAAAAATAAAAATAAAAAATTGTACAAAAAAGACTAAAATGCAAATATTTATAATAAAAATTTAGTGCAAAAAAGCATATAAAAATAGATTAAAATTTTAAAAATATTTAGATTATAATAGCTAATGAAATAAATGACAAAAAATAGCATAGATGCTATGTTTTGCGGAATATTGCAAATATCTTTTTTTCAAAATAATATAATAATGTAAAATAATTTTATCCAGAATTTATGTTAGAACGAATGTTGTAAAAAATTAATATTTTAAAATCAATTTTTTAAAATAATATGTTATATAATTCTTTTTTTTTCTACTTGTCTCTCTCTGATATACATATTTAATATATTATTTTTATTATAATATAGTTAGATTTATTTTATCACAATAAAAGTTTTGGAATTATGGTAATTCTTCTCTTTTTATATTACTATCTCTTTTCTTTTAGTGCCTTAAAATTCTTTCCATTATAATCGATTGTCGTCGATCATGATACGATCGGAAATGAACATAGACTGACATATGCTGTCTAATAAAACCACATCCAATAAAAACATATGACCACCTACCCTCGGAGGCTCAAGATAAGTCCGGGATCAGGTTTATGGTGCTGAGCACGCAAATATACTCTACCAAAGTGAACCGCGGCCCTTTACTTTCTCTCCTTGCCTTTTTACCTATCTTTGAGGCAGATCACACATGTATTCATACAAAAAATCGTATACTATACAAATCGAAATAATTAGTTAAAAGTACATGTATCACAAATATAATCACGTTAATTTTGTTTCCATTTACAAAAATAAATTTCAAATTTAAAAATAAATCTAAAAATTGAATTAAATGTTGTATGTATATATGTGACAGTATTAATAAACGCGATATAAAAATACAATATCAAATTGGATTGGTTTTATTGTGGACATCACAGAAAGATTATTAATGTTTCTCATTACATATTAAAATATTAATTTAATCCAATCCGGATTAAACTTGATGAGAATGTATATTAAAGGCACAGACGGAAATTGATATAAAACTTAATAATTTTATAATTAATTGAAGCTATATTTTTCTGTTGAATTTTAGAGTACATTTTAACAATGTAAAATAAAAATATCAGGGCTCAATAAGGAAACGTCAATAGAGTATTAATACAAAGCTATTATGCGAACACCTATTATTCAAACGTATTATCCAAACAATGTATGCATTCTACTGAAACACATTACTGGAATGAAATCATTGCACGTAACGTTCTGATAACATTTTCCATAGACAGTTCTCATAATCTCGAAATTCGTTGCGCGACAGAGCTTTGATGTCGCTTTCGCAGAAATGGTAAGATTATATTTGGAACGGTTGAAGATAAAGCGTGTCGTTATTGCAAGCTTGATTAATAACTAAGCGCCCCAAATATACTCTATATAGATTAAATTCCAAAACATTTCTATTTCGCATAAAGTAAATTTAAAGAACACTGTTCTTAAGCGATGATTTTTAAGAATCTTATTTTTGAACAACACGAGCTACAAAAGAGAACCGCAAGAGAGAATAAAATAAACAGTTCACTGGAGATATCATTTGATTTTAAGAAAAGAGAGATAGAAAGGAATAAGATGAGCAACTGGAAAAAGTTGGCAGCACATGTGCTTTTGTGCTGTGCGTCAAGAATGATAAATGTTACTGAAGGGTCTTGTGGTCGTTCGATGACAATGGCTACAAGACGTCTAGACTTCTAATATTGCACATGAAAATTTAATAAATGTGGAGAAGAAGAGCACATATGCCAAAAATACTGCCACACATACTCACATATTGCTTTTAAATAAAATTAAAAAATTAGATTTATATTTTTCCAAAAAGATCTAGTCATATTGCAAGTTTTTCTCTTATTTTCGTACAATTTTTTTTCTTTTTTGCTTCAAATTTTATCTGGAATCTTTTTGTTTTACAAAATATATTTTCTTTTTGATTTTAGCAAAATTTCTTTATCAGAATAGAACTTTTATATTGCAAAATAAAATTTCTCTTACATTTTTAAAAATTAAATAAGAGAGATAATTTAAATCTTTATGATTTTGGAACAAAATAATTAATTATTTTCAATAAAGACAATTTTTAATTCATAATATGCATTAGGAAATTATTTATTTCTTATATAAAATTTTATATTAAATAAATTTGTTCTATTGAAAATCTTAAAATAAAATTTGCACACATTATATGAATATTTTTTCACAAATATAATTTTAAATATAACTATCATAAAAAACTCAAGTATATTGATTTCACGCATATTGTATATATACCATATCCAAGTATTGGAATTCTTATTTATAAAAATATATATAAATATTCTAGAAGAAAAAATAACTTAAATTATCTTAAATAAAAAGTGTCTAGATTCTTTTAAAGAATAAAATTTAATAATACACTTTATATATATATATATATATATATATATATATATATCTAAATTTTAAATATAAAAGACCTAGAAAAAAATGGAAACAAAAACGGATAACAAATTTAATAAGGCGTTGCTTCGGAGTTGTTCTTAAATGTAATAAACCAGAATTACATGAATAATCTATATAAGCAATATAATAAAAAATAAAAACAAACATTCAAAAAGTAATATGAAACAAAATAACGCGAATCACACATCTAATTACACGATGCTATATGACGTATGAGTGTTTTGTGCGTAGATAATACGTGAAAAGGCACTGAATGCTGAAGTTAAGGAGAAAAAAGGCAAGAGAAAGAACGGAGAAAGAGGATGGGAGGGACTCGAAGAGAGTGGCAGAAAGAAGGTCAGGCACGCAAGCATCCGTGCTTTTCCGGGACACCTGATGCAGAGTATATGTACTCCCACGCAGAGAGAGAAAAGAAAGAAAGGAAGAGAGTGCAAAACATGCGGTGGTGCATCTCTACCTCTCTCGGTAAATCTCATGAAAGAGTACATCTGCGGTAGGAATCAGCCGCCGATGCCATTCTCAACTCTCGAAACAGGAGTGCATTTAATTTGAGATGCAGAGATGCACTCGGCGGCATGTATGCGATTGAATAGACAGTAAATAAAAGGAGAAATACTTTGCGTGGTATTTTTAAAATTGCTTATAAACATATAGGAATATATTATATCACAATATAAACCAAGCGAGCGGAGATTAAAATATATATATATATATATATATATATACAGGGTGTCCGACAATTCGCGAAACACCCTTTAAGGAAAGATAAAGAGTGTTATTTTGAACAGAAAAATCCTGTACCATTTTTTTTCTGTAACGCTTAATAAAAGAGTTATTACTGAGTGAAGTTTGGCCTATCATCGCCGATCTTTAGCTGGACGCACGGTTGGTGAGTCGCGCGCCTGGTAGTGTGCGTGAGCGCTCAGATGTATGACGGCTCATCGACGTGCGCCCGGCTGAAGATCGGCGATGATAGGCCAGACTTCACTCAGTAATAACTCTTTTATTAAGCGTTATAGAAAAAAATGGTACAGGACTTTTCTGTTCAAAATAACATTCTCTATTTTTCCTTAAAGTGTTTCGCGAATTGTCGGACACCCTGTATATATACATACATACATATGTGCGTGTGTGTATGCATATATAAAACAATCTTTTGTATCAAGATTTATATTATTAAAGAAGATACTTTTTTTGACGCATTGTTTAACTTTCTTTTTTTAAATATTTTTTTTTTGTTAAATTAAATTTGACTTGAAATTAATCAAAAGACAAGATTTGATTATTTATTTTTGCATTTTGTAACTTAATCTCTATTTTAATATGGAGATCATAAAGAAAAAATATTTCTTCTAATCTCTTGATGTTATAATTCATTCACATCATTTGGCTAGAAAGTTTTAAAAAATTCAGATAAGATATGAAATATATGGTTTTATCATCACGATGTGTAATCACAAAGCGATGAGACCTTTTCTCAAAAGGGCAATCGCGTGCCTGGATTCGTTTTCGATCTCGGTTTCTCAATTAATGACCTACGCTTTATTTCGTGAGTCGGAGCCATTCATCGAGGGAACAAAGTTGTTGGAGGTTTTAAATGTGAAACATATGAAGGATTGTACTGATGGGGTGGCGTGCGAAACGAGTAAAATTACCTCCCCCAGAGCGTGTATCCCTACGGCACGGCGTCCTGTTTTGTTTACGAGTCTTTTGTCTCGTGCGAGTGGTAACGGTCATTCGTTACCAGCCACTCGTCACGTGAATACCTCGTCCCGTATAGGATAGGTGAGAGAAAGCTCTCGTTCCGCACATCCTCCGGATATTTCCTTCTCTCTCACCACCCGTTCTTGCTTTGTCAGCTCGATCTTTTCCTCCTCCTTTTTTTTTATCAGTCGTCGTTTCACTCGCGAGCGTAAGAAGATCTAATAAAGTTAACTCGCTCGGGGGTGCCTCAGAACGAGGTGTTCCTCGAGTGCCGTAGCGTTCGCGCTACTCATCTGTCATCGCTTTTTTGCGCGGTCTTTTTTCGCGAACGGCAAACCCGCGCACGCGTTACGATGAAACAGAGACAAAGTCGTGCAGTGACAACTTCGGAAAAAGTCTTTCTAAAATTTTTTACGATACATTGTCAAATAGCTAATTCGTGCTTTAGAATTCATCTAACACTTTATTTAATTAATTGCCAGAAGAAAATTCACAGTTAAAAGCTAGGACTTTGTTTCAAATTGTGTGACAATATTTTTAATCGATTATTATTATTATTATTAATAAATGATCAAAATTTTCAAGATTTTTTCAAAACTTTAAAAAATTTATATTCGAATAATATTCCAAGCAATTTCAATCTTTATATAATTTAGTCATTCGAAAAATTTCAGGAAAAAACGAACCCCTATAACTAATTATTATATAACATCGTGTGTAAAGGAAATACGATTTCAATTGTAATAGCAGAAATAGAAAAAAAAATAAAAAATTGAAATCTATTATACAGGGTGTGTCAAAAATCTGGATACACTTAAATATCTCGTAAACGTTACATTTTAGAGAAAAACATTTCAGACAAAAGTTGTAAAGCTGAAAAAGACGCATTTAATGACAGTATTAATTTGACCATAGATGGTATTGTCAAAGTCAGGTCAACTTAAAATTTTTAAATAGAAACCTCCATTTTTTATTACATATTCTTGTAGCTTATCTCGAGAGCTTCTCAAAACACTATAATAAAGTATTTTTTTATTAAGAATTTTTTGAGTTATTTTGTATCTTAATCTGACATATTTTAGT
>JBCEZX010000048.1:4437542-4456308 GCA_039654345.1 Cataglyphis cursor
CCTGACTTTGGCAATGCCACCTATGGTCAAATTAATACTGTCATTAAATGCGTCTTTTTAAACCTTACAACTTTTGTTTGAAATATTTTTTTCTAAAATGTAACGTTTACGAGATATTTGAGTGTATCCAGACTTTTGACACACCCTGTATTAACTTAATCTCGCTCTATTTTTGTATGATTTGAATTTAACTTATTCAATGCAAATTAGATATATCATAAAGTTCCATAAATATTTTCAGACAGTGCATATTGAAAAAATCAAGCAAAATTATCCCTCTCTCCCTCTCACTTTCTCGTTATAAATTTATCCGGCGTGGATTGCCTGCCGATACGTAATGCTCTTAGGAGGCAAAGTTGATTTTTTCATTCTCTTTTCCACCATCTCTCTCGCGGCCAGTTCACCTCGCTTCAATTTCCGCCTGTCCTCCTGCCGCCCCTTTCTCTTTTAGTTCGACCGTGGATATCGTTGTCGAGCTTTAATCCCCATACAACCGGGGTCGCTGAAAATTCCAGTATTTATTAATTTCCGACCGGCGCGGGAGCGACCAGCGCAATTACTCGAGTGGGAAAGCATTTCCGATCAGCTGCTTATCAACTACGCTACACGTTCGGTCGAAACAATTCAAATTAGAAAAGATAAATCCATATTGCGAATAACGCTTACGAATCACTAAATTAGTAAAATGTAAATTTTCTCCAGTTGTTTTCATTTTTATGATTCTCTCTTATAATATACGAAGGATACATGATTCTAAGTCATGTTGACATTCTTCTTCCACAAATTAAAAAAAAAACAGATAACAAATAAAAAAAATTTTTTATAATCTAATATATATTATGTAATATATATTAATATATTATTATATTTTTATATCTAAAATTATTCTATCTAATATTATTATCTAATATTATATATCTAATATACTAAATCTAATATATCTAATATATTAGATATTCTATCTAATATTATTGTCTAATATTATATCTTATATATCTTATTATATCTGATATATATTATTATATTATTATATATTATATCTATAATCTAATATATATTAAATGTATAATATATATCTCATATATATTTTTTTACTCGACTTTAAATACAATCGTTTCATATATACTACGAAAAAAAAAAAATGGAGACACTTTTCATATCCTAAAAATTGGACAATTTTCAAACCGCTGAAACTTGACGAAAAATCATCGTTAAAAAAAGTCTTTTAATAAGTTAGCATAATTTAAAAAATTTTTTTATCTTCCTTATTCTGTGCTTTAAAAAAGAATACATTGTTTTGTTCCTCAAAATTACGTATTTTTGACACTCTGCAGCTCGATAAAAAATTTCTCTTGAAAAAATTAATTTAAATAAACTATAATATTTTGTCTACAAAATGTTTTTTTTTTAATTTTCCTACAATTTTTTTTTACTAAGATATACGATTTTAAACTAAACCTGTATTTCTTAGAAATGAGAAAATAATAAAATTTTTTTAAAACCGATATGCGCGTTAAAGTTAAAACTTCAAACTACAAAATGTTTTTTTTAATTTTTTGTCTATGATGATTTTTCGTCGAATATCGACATTATTTCTAAAAAAATATGCTTTAGTTTCAAGATCTTGTAATCCAGTTAAAAAAAATCGTAGGAAAATTAAAAAAAAAAAAAAAATTTTATAAGCAAAATATTGTAGTTTATGAAATTTGAGTTGAATTTAAAAAAAAAAAATTTTATCCAGTTATAGAGTGTCAAAAATACATAATTTTAAAGAACAAAACAATGTGTTCTTTTTTAAAGCAGAAAATAAAAAATTTTTTATAATCAATGATAGAGTGTTAAAGAAAATCGAAATTTTAACATTTAAAATGCTTTTTTAATTTTGTGCTACAATGAGTTTTCAGCGGTTTAAAAATAGCCCAATTTTTAGGGTATGAAGTGTTTCTTATTTTTTTTTTTAGTAATTTATTATTTAACAACAAACGATAGACAGAAATACGATATAAAATTAAAGGCGATTAGAATATTGTAGAATGATCCAAATATACTCAACAAAGATCGTGTTTGATAAAAAAATGATATAAGTGCAGAAAAATAGAAAAGCATCGTGGGGAAGACGAGAAATGGCTGCAGTGAAAAAATAGCGCTGAGGCAATGAGAAGAGATGTGTAGAAACAAACATCACAATCATAGTCGCGATAAATATATTACTGTTTGTTTTACAAAAGCGTCCATCCGAAAACAAGATCGTTTATTTTTTACATACCACTCTCTCGCATTCATCTCGATGCTGGTGTGGTATTATTAAACATATCATTTAAAGCAAAATTGAATGTGCTGCAGAAAATCGAATTATTCTGCATTGATAATCTTGAATAGTAGAAATAACAAAAACTGCAAAAAAAATTTATATATAAAAATTTATATATAAAAATATTTATATAAAATTATATAAAAATGATTTTAATTATGATTTACACAAAGAATAATAATTATATATACATATATAATAATATATGGTAGAATTAAAAATTAAAAACTTGGTAAATAAAGTTGCAAAACTGTAAATGTTGGCAACTGTAAGTGTTGGCAAATGCTTATCACTAAATTATAATCAGAGAATTAGAATTCTGTTATAAAAACAAGAGAATCTTATCCAAAAATAAAGCATTAAAAAAGAAATTATCGAAATGTTTTCGACGTTAGCAGGTAAATTACGTGTTATTTTCGTTTCTCCAAATGTCATTCCGATGCAATTTGAACGACCGATAATTCTTCTAAACTATTGATTCGCCGAGCAATTTGTCGCATGGAAATATCGAGGACGAACGACCGAATTAAAACTAAAACGAGATGTCGCCGGAGAGAGGACAAGTCGTGAACAATTAAATCCCATTCTCTGGAAATCGGGAAAGGATTTTGACTTTGTTCTCTGTTCGTGACTGATGAATTGCACGTGTCGCGGAGCATGTAATGTACGAGCGAGCGCGTTACAATGAGGGAATATCATCATCAAAATTAATGAGCTCGTCTATTTGTTCCGATAAATCCGCACGCGATATGAGTGCGCGTTCAGTTTACGAGAAAATTCACCAGAATATCTATAACGACTGAAAATGATAATCGACTATTTAGATTTGATACATTAAATTTACGTATGAGCCAATTTCAAAAGCTTTGAAGCGTAAAGTTTCTCGCTATTTATTTGGAGATTCTAAATTTTGACGTAAAGTTGTAGGTATAAATTATTTACCAATGTTAATTATATTTGTATATAAGTTTTAAACATGTTTACGAAACCATCTATTAATTCGCTGTTAATTAACTAGTCGTTTATAAACAGGAAGAAATATTTAGATAGCTAGCGAATCAATTGCAATAAAACTTGAGTTTATTGAAATATATAATTTTTATTTGCAATTTAAAAAAATTTATATTTATAAATAAATCGTACATATATTAATTTTTAATTTTTATTCTTTTATTTTTATTTATTAAACAAAAGATACTATTTTGTTAAAAAAATTTAGAAAAATAAGTAATCAAAATTAATAAAGCTTTTAAAATTATAAATTGTTTTCTAATACGCACTTGTTACATATCTTTATCGCATGAGTAACTCTCTTAAGAATCGATTAGCAAATTACAGGATAACAGCAGATCCAAATCCGTAACAAGCGAAGCGCGCTTTACAATGTTTACGCATTTAACACCGGCCGGTGTTGAAAAATCGAAAGTTGCACGTGAAACAAACTGCAGAATATGAATGAAGATCCACTGACTGATAAATTGTAAAATTATGCACGCGTGAGAGACAAGAGGCGGTCGGAGCATGTTACAAGCAGACAATACATTATAGGGTGGGTTAGCTGAAAAGAAAAACAAATAAAAGCCGCCGAGATAGAGAAAGAGACGGCAAGGAGTGAGAAAATAGCGCGGGAAAGGTGAGGAGGGGAGGGGGATGTGAGCTTTGAAATATTTTATACTTTCCGAGCACGCTTGGCGGGGCCAATATGTCTGCCCCGGGCAACAAGCGACTGTATCACGTCTCCGCGATTTTGTACGGTTTTTGCATTCGATCTTTGCTGTCGTTTTACGCCGCTACCGTTGCAGATGCGCACGTTAAACGCATAACGCTGCATCCTTATTTCTAAACAGGTTGAAAACGTCGAATGAGGCTAAAGCTTTCATAAAATCGTCATGCGTAATTTTATGACAAACTTGCAAGAAAATAGAGTTTACGCGCAAGAGATCTTTATGCATTGAAAATTGAAAATAATTTTAACATTTTTGAATTTTTTTGATAGATGATTTAAATTCGTAACGTCAAATAATAAAATTGTGTATAAAAAGATTGTTATGTATATTATAAAAATATTTTATGTTTATTGTAAATATTTCAATTATCCATGTTTATTACAATCAATGATTTAAAAATCATGATATAAAGACAGACTATAGAATACACGATGCTCATTACTCATACACTGTGCGTGATGCTTCAGTTATTAATATCTATTAACTGCATTCCTGTCTTGCTTCAACGTTCCGTCATTTGAAAAATGCATACCAACGCTAAATACGATCGATGAAGTGTGCGCTTACTCATTATGGGTCAAGATCATGGAAAGATGATTTCATTCAAGTGCAATCAAGACGACCTTGTGATTCATTAAGTGGCGCCTCGTAGCAACCGGATTTTAAATATGGCGTAAATTACTTATTTGTTCTGAGGAGCAAATGGAATAGCAGTAATTTGTTACATAACTAGAGAACTACGTTTTATTTTCTTTTTACGTAAGAAACGTTATTATACCGATTCAATATTTCATTAATTTTTTTCAATGATAAAGCAAGTAATATTATATCCATAAGTGGATAAATATTTGAAAAATGCAAAACAACTAAAAATATATGTATTATTTTTTTTATTAATATTGTAATAATTTCTTTATACGTTAATTAAAATGCTGTCTAAAATATTAAGTTAGTATTACAAATAAAACATACATACATATTTTAAATACGTATAATTCAATATAAACTTCAAATGATCATAAAGATTGGAATAAATATTTTTCTTATTATATGAGCAGTAAAAGATTTAAAATGTAATTTTCACAAATTTATTATCATTCTATCTTTCTTGGATTTATTTCTTTTTTATGGCTTATATATATTAGATTTTCATATATTTTATTAAATTATATTAATAATTATTGTATATGAATTAGTATTATAAATATTAGACGCCCGCAATAATTAGTTTAAAAATAAATATTTAAATTTCTTGATTATTTTTCTTAACATATAATATTTTTCCTATATAAAGTTTCACACACAATAAATATTGTATTTAAATAAAATTATTCTTATATAATTATTTTTGATAATATCTATTTTAAATGTGCGTGTCTCCCTCCAATGATTAAACCGATATTTTTAAATTAAAAGTTGAAAGAAAAAACAATAAATATCACGTAGATATTTCTATGTCTAACATATTTCTACTATTCTTTTGAGTTGTAGAATGACATTTACTTTTGAAAATGACATTTACTCAATTTAACATGCTGCGAGAAGTTACAATACGTGCTAGTTAACAATAATACACGTGGTTTATAAAGTCCGATATGCGTGGCGAAGTAAGGACACGCTTAAGAAATCGCCTGATTGTCAATGATCGATGAATCACTGCGAATCAATGGATCCAAACATGACTACGAGACGCGCTCACGCACATCCGATCGACGCCTATATCCGGCACGTATCTTGGTACGTTTCTAAAAAAAATTCAATGCTTCTTGCGTCAGTCTCATAAACGTGTTTCGTCACAAACGTTTCCATGCATCGCCTTTGTATCTGTCTTCACTTTCATTTATCACGCATGCCATCGAGCGCTATTAATTTGTCCGGATTATTCTAAGCATCGTGCAGCATAATAATTAATTAATTAATAGCCATCTGCTCGTGCGTTAAAATACGTTTTGATAAACAATGCTTTGAAATTATGCCAAAATTAATTTATCAGAAGTTTTTTTTAGAAAGTAAAACGCTAAGATAGATATTATTAGAAATAGAATCTCTTTTCGCGAAAATTATGTTTCTGACAGTCTGTAATGTATGTCAAATTTTATTATGTTGAATAAAAAATAGATTTTCAGGTCAATAAAAAATCTGATACAACATGAAGTTAGAAATTTTTATTTAATTCGTATTTTTTTCTCTATTAACTCATTTTAAAAACACATTTTATATTATCGTGTCTTGTTTAATATACATATATGTAGAAAATAACTTTATATAAATTCGAGTTAATTGCATTTATATTTTTTTAAATATTTGCATATATTGCACATAAAACTAATTCGCTTAAAAGACATTAAATTTGAAGAATGTACAAATACAATTTTGAAGTTCTAATCGAGTTTATTCAATACAGAAGCTTCCAAGCTTGTCACTTATATATAGCTTTATTATTGATGAGCATTACCTGGAAAACCTTATGGAAGGCATCTGTTAACTGACTAACCTAAATTAACAAACAGAAATAGAACTTTTCAGCGGTAGGACACGATCAATCTAACCGTATAAAATTTTTATAGCTTGCGGTGCTCGCCTTAATTTCGCTCTCGTTCCCGGAAGTGGAAGGCGGAAAATAAACTAAGAGCGGTCGCGTTTTCCTACACTTTTAACTCTGCTTGCAGATCGTGGTCTCATAAATTTTAATCATGCCGACGTCTCTCATCTGTTTTTAGAAAATTAGACTATCCACTGCTCTTCGCCGACGCGCTGTGTCTAGCATTCCTTTATTTTTCATAACGTCAAACCTAATATTTTTCTTTTATTAGCCAGACTTTGTAGTTGCTTTCTTTAGAACGTACTGAATGAAACATTGATAACATGAATAAAAGCAAGTTGTTTTATGGAAATTTTTTATGTGGAAATTTTTCATTCGCAACGTCATATACCAATAATATCATATATCAATAATATCTTACGTACAATATAATGATATTTAATATAATACGTTTTTTCTCTAATGTACAATAAAAAGTATAAATTTTTTTCGCCCTATATAATTTGTAATAAATTTTAAAAAAAATATATATAAAAATTATATTTATTTATTTGTTAAATTTTGTTAATTTAACCATAAAACTAAATCTATATAAACAACAATTAGCTATAGAAATTATTTTTATATTGAATATGATATAATAATAATTTCTTATATTTATTTAAAAATTCAAGTTAATTTTTTTGTTTACATTCATCATTATTTTATATTATCCCTTAAATTTATCTTTTTGCATTTGATTTAATTTATTGCAAGAATGGCATGCAATTTTCAGTGTATTCATAAATGTACGGGCATCGCAAATCAAAGTTTCTATTCTTACAATTATAATTTAATGCAAGAGAAAAACTCGATAAACATTTTTCCTTTACCACAAAGATTAGATTCGATTTTACTACTCTATCTTTAATAGCATACATCCTTCTGAATCGAGAGGAGAATTGCGGTGAGAGAAGATCTCAAGAGTGGAGGGTGAGCGTTTTCTGCAAACGTGCTGCGAGAGAGAAAACAATGGTTTTCTTGATTCATTGCGATCTTCGATATAAGAGAATAAAAGGATCGTTTAAAAAGCCAGATATATATAAGAAATATTTTCCGGTGAATAAATTCGTGCGCAGCGCCGCACAATAAAACGCATTTATCCTTGCCTCGAGATAAATTTGCGGAAATTGGATCTGAACGCCGCGCACGATTTCCATCCGCTTTGGGAAACGCGTTTAATTTTGCAGTTTTTTGTATGGATGAGAGGAAGAGAGAGAGAGAGAGAGAGAGAGCGAGAGAGAGATCGGCTGCGCGGTCGACAAGTAAAAATGGGGAACACGATTCTCCGCCGGCATTATACATCGCACTGAAGATTATTTCCGCAAATCCCGTAATCTCGCGCCGTTATAAAATGGATAGAAATCGCGTTCGGTTACGATAGAATTTTTAATCCCTATGAACGAATCAAATCGACGCAAAAATCATGTCGAGCGTCGCGGGATTCGCGTTACGGCGTGTATCTCGTTTGATTCGATTCGCGGGTCCGATTCAATCTGTCATCGGAACAAAGATCGGCCATCTTTATGGCAATCGATGGTCGTTCGCGGCGTGTTTCGAAATCACGTGACTGTAAATCAACCATAGAACGCGTGATGCCAATTTATCCTCCGTTTTCATGTCCGTATTGCAGTGCCTTGCCAAAATGTTCATTCTGTCATCGACTAATATATGTATAAACATCGCGACATGTATTACCTATGTAAACCTGCGTAAATATTCACATTAGGTCAACCTCTCTTACTCAAAGTCAATGACCTTGACATATGTTGTCAAGGTCATCTTGAATAACATCCTAGAAGTTTTAGTCATAGTTTGTTGTTTGTTAAAAAATTATTAATAAAAAATATGATCACAAATAAATGATCAATATTTGTTTTATTTATTATTTGTAATATTATATAAATAACCAATGACATACATACACACATTCGTGATAAACATTAATATTAAATTATAGTCATTATGCAAACTGAATGCATGAAGGGAAGGAGCGGAGTCCTTCCTTGGCAACATATGTCAAGATCATTAACTTTTGAAGGCGTTGACCTAATGTAAATATTTATTTAAATTTGTAACAAGATAACAAAATTCAAAAAGATTAATCAAAATAACAAACCATATCTAAAGAAATAAATTTAAAATATTTCAGCAACTTGAAAAGATAATTTTTGTTAAAATATTCTTATATTATTATTTATTATCTTATATTATTCTTATATTATTACTTTTTCCTATAATTTAATATACTTGCAAACAATTGTAACCTACAATTGTAGAAAATTGTAAAATTTCTTAAACTGCCTTCCACAAGCGCCTTTGCAGAACTTTGCGAACTACTCAGATCTTAAAACAATATATTCCTTTGTGGAGAAGTTATACGAGAGCGATCCATAAAAAAAGCGGCCCGAAAAATTCTCATTTCTACCTCGCTGCGGAATCGCGGTTGATCGACGAGCAAGCCGTTAAATATTGACGAGGTAGACGGTAGGTGCAAAAAGTGGTTTCCGCGGGAAACGAAACGAACAGGATGGATACAAATGAGGCTGCAGGGATGAGCAGCGTTATCTCGTATCCTGCGGGAGCTATTCGTTCCCGGGAATGCCCCTCCCCCCTCTTCTCCTGTGTACCACCGCCCCCGCTGATATCGCCACCTCTTTGGCGCCCCCTCGCAACCCCGCTCGTGATAAGAGAAATGCGATTCTTCGATAATAATTCCCCGAGATTGTAATCGTCGCGATCTTTTGAACGTCGAGCAAATCTTATCGCGAGAAACGTCAAAAAAAAAAAAAACGCAAGAGAGATTTTTTCCAAAAAACGTGGCGAGTGAGAGAATGAACAGCTTTTTAATATATTACGCAAGAGTAAGTGCCCAAATTGAAATCTTAAGTTAATTCGTTCTTATTACGACAAGGTAAAGTGGCAGCGTCGCTTTTCCGTCGTTTTATTATTCTTAATAAAAACGACCGGCGCTAGATTAAATTTTCTTTGCGTTTGCGGAACGTCGCCGTGGGTTATGAGATCCTCGCGAAGGAACCAGAACGCGACGGAAATAATCATTGCATTTCAAGAAGAGACAATAGACAATAATTATGCTCAAAGACACTATTTTATTAACTCGGCTCGCGAAGGTGAATGATTCATCTGACGCTAATGAAATTCCTCGTGATGTTGATAAAAATTTCATTAGCTAAAAGAGATGCTATTTTTTATAAACTATTATTTTATAAATTATTACTTTTATTGTTATGCATACAAAAATAATTTATCATTTCTTATTACTAACAAATGATAAAATGTATTTCTATTAAAATAGCATTTCAAATTATAATCGTTTTGTACTTGATTTTCGATGACTTGATTTTTAATCATCATAATTAGAAATTCATATAGTTACATACACAATCTCGAAAATACCTGTCGCATTTCAATCCGTGAAAGTAAGGTAAAGGGGAATAAATGGATATTGGAATAGTTCTAAGTAGAACGAGAACACAAGCGAGATTACGGGATTGCGGCATGTCTGACCATACGTCGGCTTTACTACTGCGGAGGTGAGCAACTGGCGGTTCTCTTGTCAGGAAGGGGAAGTGAAAAATCCTCAGATTCCCTCAGGAATTGTCGGGGTATCCTTATAAAACTGGTAGATTAGAGTGAGACGTGACGAGAGCACAAAATCCGCTCTGAGTATTAAGCATCCTGTCGATGCGAACAGAGCGCATCGCACAGTTATATTTGGACATAGACATGATTCGATGAGAGACACAAGAGACGAGATTAAATATATATTGTAAAAATATAATCATTTTGCCTTATTTTTCATAAAAAAAACATTTTTATCATATAAAAAAAAAATTTGCATTTTACAATCAATTTTAATGGAATTTAATTTTTCTGTAAAAAGTTTGCAATATTAAATATATTAAAAGCATAAAAGCATCAACAAATATGAAAAAAAAAAATGATTCAATATATTAATGTAGAAAATGTCAGTAGGCCGGGTTATAAGCTTTTTAAATTTTTCAATCATTTCTGGACTTGCTATCGAAGGCAGAAATTTATGTACGTTAAATAATTGGATAAAACGATAAACTTCCGATTGAGCTGAAATTTTAACCAAAGCTTATCCTTGACTTGAGTATAAAGCACCTTGAAGATTTTTTGCCGACGAAGCCCCGTTTGCCCCTATGCCCGCTTAAAGTTTCAAACATTTTTACTGTATATCTATTATCTGTATGTATATCTCCGAAAATATTGATTTTAGAGAAAAAAGTTTCAAACAAAAAATGAAGCCCTTAAAAAACTTTACAAAAAAAGTTATATACATTTTTCACATAATTTTCATTATTTTAGAAGTTACGTGATAAAATAATAATTTTAACGTTATCGTGTTAATACACATGCCTTCACGCATATACTTTTTAATGCAAAGTTTCTCATGGGTTTACAAGTTTTCACGCGAAGCAAGGTTCAAACCAATGTGTCTAATTTTAATGGTAGTGGAGCCCCTCCCGTAGGGAAGGGGGACGGAACATACTGTTTCCACGCATACACTTTTTAATGCGAAGTGAGGTAAAATTTCAGCGCAATCGGAGGTTTATCGTTTTCGGAACTGTACCCAAATAATTAATCGATAATACTATGGCGATAATGGCAATGTTAAATAATTACGATTGGACAAGTATTACATTTTTGTGATGAGAAATATTATGTAAGCTATAAACAAAATAAAGAAATATTGGAAAATATTAATTTATAAACATAAAAATCGCATATAACGTAATAATATAAACAAAATTCTCAAATTGATATAGAACTTAAGAATCTCCGTATATTTGACTTTATATAATTAATTTTTTTTCTTCCGAGGAGAAAGATATAAGAACGATATTATTTTCGTTATGAGACAAATTGGAAGAAAAAAAAAATGAATATCAAATTGGACATCGTAAAGATTAAAGACAAATCACTCGATTTCATTACAATCGACAGATTGCGTTCTCATCAGTATAAATTGTTCAATCCACAATTCTAATTTATTGTATATCTAGCATCTTTTATGAAAAAAAAAATATCGAAAGATAAGAACTCGAATTAAATAAAAATTTGAAGAAAGACATTTATTATATTAGTGGATTTTTGCTTAAAACAATAAATATAAATAATAATGATTAAACGCTGTGAAAAATTCGAATAAAACCCTTATAATACGAATAAAAAAATGTTTATGATATACAAATTATATGCGACATACATTATCCTATTAATTAAAATCGTCGCATAAAATCAACGCTCAGTTCGCGACGTATACGTAAATTCATGCACATCCACGACAATTTGTCCGCAGCTCTTATCGCTTCTCTGATATCATTATTCACTGCTTGACTAAATACATTCCGTACTTAACGTAGTAATAAATCACCAGTCACGTAAGGCGAATTGTAATGGCGAGCGCGAAGAAAGGGGATATCATCGAGAAAAAAGCTGCTGAATATTCGCGGGGAGAATCCCCCGAGCAGAATATTGCAGCGAATCGTCAGCGAATAAGATACGCGAAAACGAGCAGAGGAACGTATATATCCTCCCGAGAACCGTGAAGTCCATTATCGCTAAAAATTAACTTTGTGAAACTCACCCTTTTTCTCGCCGAAAAAATCCGCGCGGCTGCATGTCGCGCACAACGCGACGAAAATCACCAGTGATGATCTGCAAACAATGATATTTTCTACATCATTAAACATAGTAATTTCTTAATATCCGGCATGCACTAGCTGGGTAATATGGTAAATTCACATTAGATCAATCCCTTCAAAAGTTAATGACCTTGACATATGTTGTCAAGATCATGACCCTGAGTAACATCCAAGAAGTTTTACCTGTTGCTCGTTGTTTTTTAAAAAGTAACAAAATTGTACGATAAAATCACGTATGAAATGCAAAAATCTGAATTTTTTCAAGCATAAATTTTATATAAATAGTATATTTAAGTATTTAAATGTGTGAATGGGAAAAGGACAAAGCCCCTCCACTTCCCCAAAAGAATTAACCTAACTCAGATTTAATTTTTATTATAAAAAAATTGATTAGGTTTAGATTTATTAGAGTTAGATTAGTTTTTTCGTGGAGTGGGGATGCAGGAGGAGGGGCCCCGCCTTTCCCCCACACATGCATTTATATAAATATTTACATATACAACTAATATAAAATTTATTAAGTTTTTTTTAATCGGAAAAATTCCGATTTTCGCATTTAATATTTGTTCTTATTGTACAATTTAATTGTTAGTAACTTTTTAAGAAACAATGAGCGACTAAAACTTTTTGGATGACAACATATGTCAAGATCATTGATTTTTGAAGAAGTTGACCTATGTAAATATTTACTATTAAATGGGGATGGAAAGCTGAATATTGTAAACAATTAAAGCAAAAATGATTAAAACAAACGGCAGAGAGGGAGGAGATTAGTCTAGGAGAGAAAAAAGGGCTAGAAAAGTTATGTGATCCCGCAATGAAATTGACGCTATAGCGATTTGAAATAACAATGTTATTGCTAAAGGAGAACAATGGAGACAGATCTATTGTGCTATAATTAGATTAGGCGATATTCAATTCGGAGATCAAGAGAAGTAGCTTCCGATATTAAGCCAAGTTTTACTTTGATACCCTCGTGCCTTTGTAAAAATTAATTTTGTAACACAAAACATGATCATGACTTGTAATTAATCCTGCCGAACACAATACAGCAGCTTAACTTGGCACAACTTTACCTGTTTCCATCCTTTAATTTAACGTAACATAAACTTTTACTATCTCTTTCTAATTACGTAATTCGTTAATTATATGAAAATCATACATTTGTGTTGCATATTATAATAATATAAATTCATTTTAATAGCTAAAAACTGTATAAATTAAACAAAGAAAAAGAAAGAAATAAAAAAACTCGTTATGTAATATTTCCTTTGATTTAGTGTTTTCACGATTTTCTCGAATCACTCTCTACTATTAAATCTCACGGCATAAAATATATTGCATAAAATTTTATTTAATTATTTGTATACATTATTCAATGCATATACATTATTCAATGCTTTCGCGTGGCTTGTAGAAACAAATCGTGACTCGCTTGTTGTAACGCGCTATAAATCTCGGTTTCCCTCCCTCTTTCTATCTCTCCCTTTCTCTCTCTTCCCTTGTTTCTCTCTTTTCCCGATTCTGCATTATTATTCCTTGACTAGACTAAGGTCAGTAGAACACGGGAAACTCGGTAAGTGTGACACGCATTTACATCTCGACTTGCACAACAGCTGGCGCTCACATGGGCGTAGCTAGTCCGTGATTCATGATTGAGAATGCCGTACTTGCGCAACGATCGCGGACCTGCGAGGACGGCCGTGCCCGATTTCGATTTCCATTTAACAAGGACGTCGATCCCGCCCCCTCTCCCTTTCACATTCAACAGGCAAATGTTGATGGACGATTGAATTATCGATGCCGACCGGAGTAAAATTCATGTTTTGCATAATGTATGCAATGATATACAGATCGAAAAAAATTGTATCTATTGCTGTCATAATAATACATGCTCGATAGTGTTGAATCGTACACTAACAATTTTGTAGAAAAACGAATCAAAAGTTGCAAATAATTATTAATGATCTCTTGTCGTAAAATTGTAAATCCTATCAAACAAATTGTAGATGAAGATTAGAACACAAAATGTGTACTTCTTCTACTAACTTCTTTTACTTCAAATTTTTGAATAATTAATATAAAGTAATAATTATTAATATCTTTTAAAAATATTTATTTAATTTTTTTACATACATTAATATACATATATTATTTGAAATATTTATTTTTAATATGTAAATAACATGTTATAATAATATGTAAAAACAGTTTAATTTCTGATTTTTATCTATATTTTTTTTCTTGTTAGAAACTGTAATCAATCAATTAAAACAATTATTTCTCTCATTACATAAAGACAATAAAATAATTCAATGCTATTTGCACAATTTATATTCATTTTATTCATTTCTTTTTTATAGCTAACGTTTCTTAGAATTGTTCATTTTAAAATTTTTTAAATTTAATTAATTTATTTTTAAAATTTAAAATCTAATTAATGTAATTTTTAAAAATTTTTGAAACTATTTAATATAACATTTCATCAAATTCTTCTGTTATCCTAATTAATTAAATATTCCAACTATAAAAAACATGCAATACCGTAAATAAATTCCTATTAATAATTCTATAAATTTATATTTTTTTGTAAAAGTTGATTAAATATTAATCTCATATAAAAAAAAAATGAAATTCTTGAATTGTCATAAAAAGCATCAATTTTTTAAATATCATTATCAGGCAATAATCCTAGCAATTTAGGAGAACATGTCACTATTATCAAGGGATCTCAATTGCTTTTCGTAAGATCATTAAACATTTTTAAAGCTTCATACAAATTTCATGAGAGCCTACTACTTTCACAGAAGTTTAAGCGGTTACGCCGAGTTTCGTTAAAGTTTATGACGTTTTATAAGGCCTTATGAAATATCCGAGGTTTCATAGGACGCAAGAATTTTATAGAGCACAAGAAACTTTTCTGTACATATTGCATGTCTTCGCTAAGCTCTGTGCGCCGCAATAAATGTATCACAAAATTAAATACTAAATACTATAAAGTGATTATATAATAATACAAGAAATGTGATAATATATAATAAATTATACATATAATTATATTTATATATATATAAATTATAAATTATTATTAATATATGTAATTATATAATAATATGAATATACTTGTAATGCTACATACATAAATAATAATTTTGACAACTAAAGATTTAATATATATTATAATTATTATAAAGGCACAATCAAATCAAGCTGATACGAATAGATTTCCAATCAATAAGATGCATTAAAAATTAATTTGTGAGTTTTATTATTCTCTTTTATATATTCTTCATTGTACACTCATTACATGTCGATTTTATGCAAGACTGACTAATAACACAGCTATTCGTGCGTGTAACTGAAGCATTAATAGAAATGTATCGAACACAATTGAAAGATCTATATTTAACGACTGATTCTGCTTACTGTGCACATAATAACGTGTGTGTACACTTGATAAAGATGACAAATCTACTAATTCTAAATTGTGCGAAAAGATTATGATTGATATTTCTGTGAAAAACATCATATCATCAGGCGCCATTTCTCATAAACTTTAAAAATCACTAGAATCATTATTTTTATTATTATTATGTAAAATAATTGTGATTGTGTATATTAGTGTAGTATGCATATGTGTAGTATATTATATAATTTTTAATTCTTTTTATTAAAACATGAGATATAATCAATTTGGCACTTTTTTTTAAAATTTATATAATTTGTTAAAAGCATTAGAAAGAGAGTTCACATAATAATTAAATATTTTTATAAATTATCAAAGTGTAAAGTAAAAGCTTATCAAGATAATTTTTTGTTTTTCTTAGTTGGAAGTAATAAAATTAAAATTACAAAATTACAATGATAATAATTATCGTTTAATAATCAAAGGAAAAAGGAGATTGACATGAACGTTTCTGATTTGTGCAATCTCGCGTTACACAGTGTTTTATTTCTTTTGATAAGAGAGAGTATCACTACTTGTGCATGACATCACCACAAGAAAGAGGAACTCTTTGCAGGAAAAAGTGGAATAAATCTCAATGTGGATGGAGAAAGAGAGTAGCCGTAAAACAAAGAGCGGAGGAAAACCACGGCGATAGCGTCGAGATGATAATCGACCGCTCATTTGAATAATATATGATGTAGTATACTTCTTTATAAATACATATATTCTTCATCCTCTTATTTTTTAATTTAGCAGTTTCGAAGGAAACAGAGATAACAGAATCTTTATAAATACGTGAGCTTTGCATGTATATATACACACGTTTCATTAATATAGTGATACTCATATGTAATGCTGATAAAATTTATTTATGTGTAATATTCGTAGAAAAAAATTCAATTTTTACTTCAGCAATATTACGGTGTTTTTAATAACTTAAAATATTTACAAGAGAAATTTTATATTCTATATTTTGTACTGCTATTTATAGTCAAATTTTTTGATATTAAGCTTTTGTTTCATTGTTGTCAATTTAATAATCCCAAGTAAAAAATCTTATGTGACAAATATATAGAATTATTATTTTTTATTTTTATTTTAACAAGGATAATAAACTTTTTCTATAATAAATAACAAATGTATACAAGATGTCCTTTTTCTAGATAAAAAATGTTAAAATATAAAATGTTAAAATAATAATTATATAATAATATTAATAATAATGCTTATATTAATAAGAATAGAAATTTCTATATTAAAATAATTTTTTAAATATCTAATAACACACAATAATTTAAACATATTAATAAAAGCTTATAATAATAATAATCTTCATATGTATATGAAGATTATTATATGATATGATAAGATATATATGTATATGTACTATTTTATAGTACAAACAAAAATAAAATAAATTATGAAAAACTAAAATTATTTTGCAATATTTTTTATAACAATATAACAAATAAAGAAAGGAAAAGTGCCTGTGCATATAAGTTTCGTAAACTCTTGGAGTTATTCGGGTATCGTTTATAGAAGCTACCGCCGTTGCCATAAGTAAACCTCTTTGTAACAACGGGACGATTCACAAAATGAAAGAATATGAAGGTCCTATCGACGATAATGACGACGGATGACGACATTCCATTAACCCACTGGCCCGAGTAGCGATATAAAAGAACCGAGCTTGGTCCAATGAAAGCACGGAACATGTGTACCGGGTGGTGGTAGAATAATTAAGCGAAACGACGACGACGACGATGACGACGTCGACGACGAGAACGTCGACGTCGAGGAGCTTGTTAATGAAGCGAGGACCCTTGCAAGTCGAAATTCACGGAAGAAACTTGAGAGAAAGAATGGGTGATTTCAGTGCAATATATACGGAAAAGAGGAAGTGCGGCTAATGAGTTAATCTTGCTTTAGGGCCGCTTGATTGCGATTTAGAATACTAAAAAAAGATAGATATCTAAATTTTTATTGATATTATTTTTATTGATTTTTATTCAATCGCAAAATTTACGGATTTTCCGTTTCTCTTTTAGTTTCTTTATCTATATGACATTAAAATTTAATATTTTAGAATTTATTTTTATAATATAAAAACTAGATTTTTTAACTTTATCGAAAAATATGCAACTTCTCTCTCTTGAAGGATATTATTTCTTTAAAACTCGATATTACTAATGTAACAAAATTTGTATAATAAAACATAAAACTTCGAAAAATAATTTAAAAGATTGTTGTGGGAACATTGTTTATATTGATTAATGACATATATGTCAGAAATATTCGTACAGAAGAGACGGATCTTAATCTCGTTTATAACCTCGCATATCTCTTATGTCAACATAATTTACGATGAAAAATTGCATGGCATAGAAAAGAAAGCAGCGTATACTAAAATCCATGTCGATCATTAATTTTCTGAGAAACCGCCATGACGCGTGAATACCACACACAAACTTCATCTTAGAATATATTTATGTTCTATCTCACCCATACAGACAATGTATATGCAACGATACTGAATTTATAAAAAATAATATATGAAAATAATATATGAAATAATATATGAAAAATAATACGGAGCGTAGAAAATTATGTAGAAATTTAAAATAGATTTTATAAAGATTTTATAAACATGCAATATATTGTTATAAATATTTTTTAATTTGCATTATGTGGCTAATAATTTTGAGAGAGTAATTTCGTGAATGCACTCGCGCACAAAGACTTTAAGCTCAAGCATAGCTTGCATGAAAATTCCGAAGAAAATAGAAGTCGGTGTTTCTTTGTACATGTGCTGTCATCTCTTCCAAAAATAAAAGCAAATTGTTAGGAAAATAAAATCTTGATAATAAATTTGCTTTTATACTTAAAGAATCGTCCTCGTAAGGAGGAGCCCGGATTTAATAGATAAGTCTTTAAGGATGTATGTGACATATATCGAAATACTAACAAAAGCATTAAAATTTCATAGATTGTTCTACTATTTCTTCT
>JBCEZX010000048.1:4494422-4505875 GCA_039654345.1 Cataglyphis cursor
TAAATTTAAGAGGCTTATATTCTATGGAATCATAAATTATATACATTACATATAATAGTTATCTAAAAATAACTATTCCTTAAATTATAGAATGTAATAACTTTATAATTTCCAACTTTCCAAACTTGTCCAGGAGTCCATGGAGGATTGAAGAGACATAAGATGGTCAAAAGAAGAAGATTTCAGAAGAAACAATGAGCGTTTTATGAGCAATTGGAGGTTAGAACGGATTGAATTAATAAGAGTGAGAAAGAGGCTTAGGGATAAAAAGAGAGGTAAAATGAAGAGAGAAAATAGTGTTGACAAGAGAAAGGACATGCTAAGCAAAACAGAGATCAATTCTGTAAAGGGCAAATAATGTTGAGGAGAGGATGTCGAGAAATGGCGAGAGAGGTACGAATCACGAGGATCGAACACATAGAAATCGATGGAGATTAAGCGCAGATACGGAACTGGGGAAATAGCACGCAGTAGTACGTTATAGATAGTGTTAGTAAGAGCGGGGTTAGAGACTTAAGCGTGAAAAGCAAAGTGGAGAACAGCGGAGGAGATAGAGAGAGGGAGAGAGCGGAAGTAGAGAGAAGAGATTGGAAGAGAGTCGAAGCAAAGAGTGAGAGGGGAAGAGTGAGGTGGAGCGGTGAAGGAGAGAGAAGGAAGGAGAGTAAGAAGAGGAGCAGTACAAGAAGAGAGAAGAAACAGGGGAAGGATAGGAGACGGACAGAGACGGATAGAGGAAGATGGAAAGGAGAAAGTGGACGGAGGATTTGGTGGAGGAATTGAGGGATATAAGGAAGGAAATGAGAGGGCTGAAGAAGGAGATGAGAAGATGGAGGAAAGAAGAGAAAGAGGGGACAGAGAGAAGAAAAGGGAAATGGAGAGAGCAAGAGTACCAAGAACAAAAAAGGGAAGGGGACGGTCAGAAGCGAATAAGAGGGGATGGAAGCGAGAAGGATTTGAAGGAAGAAGGAAGGAGGAACGAGTGAGATGAGATGAGAGGTGAAGCGAGAAGAAGACCTATGATATCGAAGGAGGAGAGCGAGGAGGGAGCATGGACGGGAGAGGAAGGGAGTGAAGAGGAAGCAGAGAGAAAGATTTGAAAATTAAGAGGCAGAAGAGGAGGAAAGAAGAAGGAGGAAGGAAATAGAAGGTGAGGCGATGGGAAGGAAACTCAAGGTGCATGGAAACGAGGATAGAAAAAGAGAGGTGGTGGAGAAAGGAAGAGGAGCACGGCGGGGTGCTGAAAAAGAAAGTGACAGGGAAGACAAGTGGAGGACAGAGGAGGGAAGTCATGTGATGAGGGAAAGGAAGAGAGGGTAGAAGGTGACGAATTGGAGGAGAAGAAAATATGGGTAAGCAAGCAGGATGGAAGAGAAAAGTCAGGGAAAAAAGAAGAAAGAAGAGGAGAAAAAGCGGAATCAAGAAAAAGAGAGGGAGAGGTGAAGTTAGGAGGAAAGGAGAGCAGAAGGTACGAAGAGGATGGGGAACGTACGGGAAGAAGAGGAATGGAGGGAAAGGGAGTAATGAAAGGGATATTAACGGAGAGAGCGGAGAGAGCAACGGAGAGAGGATACAGGAGTGGCGGAGAAGAGGATAACAGAATGTTGGAAGACACAAGGATGGGGAGAGCGGTGATGAGCGATGGGAGGAGGGGGAGAAGGGAAGGAGAGGAGTGTGAGAGGGAGGAACGGAGATCAGACGAGAAGAGTGATGAGAGAAAGGAATCCAGGAGAGAGGTGAGGGAGAAGGGAAAGGAAAAAAGTAAAGGAAAGAATGAGGGCGAAAGCGAAGACTCGAAAAAAGTATGGAGGTTGGTGAGAGAGAGAGAGGGGAAAGAGATGATCGGGACAGAAAGGACAGGAGAAGGAAGAATATGGTATGGAGAGGAGTGAGTGGAGAGGATGCGGAAGAGAGAGCGAGGATGGCCACAGGAGAGACCTTACTTGTTAGATAGGAGAGTGAAGACGGTATGGATAATAGAAAGGGAGGGATAAGGAGGAAGGAAAGTGCTATTGATAGAGATAGAAGAAGAAAGAGACAGGGAGGAACTACTGGAAAGGAAGGGCGAGATATGGAGGAAATGGTGTATCGGTGTAGATGAGGATTTATCAATGGGAGAAAGGAAGCTGAGATGGAGGATGGTGAAGAAGGCAAGGGAAGAAAGAAGGAAAGGTAGGAGCACGCTGGTGGATAATAGAAGGCTATGGATAGACGGGAAGGAGTGGAAGTGGGATGAGGTTAGGAAAGTTTGATGGGAGAAGAAGGCAAGACTGTAAAGAAAGGAGTGAGCAGAGGAACGATAGGCCTAAGGAGATAATCAAGGACACGGAGAAGAACGAGGAGGATAGGGGGAGATACGAGAGGAGGATGGGGAGGCGAGGAAGGAGAAGGAATTATTAGATATGTAAGCCTTATAGGCTAGGACAGTGTAGGAGAAAGGGGAAAGAGGTATAAAACTGTAATGTAAAACAATTGTATTGTATTTGTATTGATACTGGAGAAATTGTGTAATATTGAATACCCTTTGGGGGACAATAAAAACGATTTTCAATATTAAAGTCTGATAACATTATATCGAAAGGTGAACAGTCGAACACTGCGACAAAAATGTAACACCTTCGAGTCCAGCAGTTAAAAAAGTAAACAGTCCAGTTCTTAGTAGGACACCAGAAACACCAAGAAGTATTAAAAAACGAATTCTTTACACGAAGCTTGATCATCAATACGAAGCATCTCCAAAAACGATGAGGAAAAGATGTATTTAGCAACATAAGAGAATACAAGTTTTAATGAACCAGGCGCACGTTATGAGATAGCGTATTTCACGTTTAGAAAAAAAGATTACTTCATTGAAAGACATTGTAAATGAATTACGAAAAACTCGTGCTATTCCAGATTCAGGTTTGGAGTGTTTGGATTCTATTGCTAGCACTGACTAGCTAGACGTTTCCCAATTTTTAAAGAGATTCTTTAATAATCAAAATAAATTAATTAAAGAACATGACAAAGAAAATAATGAGCCAAAGAAAAGATGGAAGTGCTAGCGTAAGAGTAAAGAACAAGGTATCTAAAAAAAAGTATCCAGTAGCTCTTAGATCGTTTGCGATGATTTTTATTCTTCTAAAGCATACGGATTTGTTAGGTAAAAATTTTGCAAGGCTTTGCCAGATCCTAGTACCCTTCGTTCTTGGTATACAGCAATCGATGGTGAACCTGGTCTCACTTTCGAAAGTTTTGACGCTTTAAAACAAAAAGTTGCATCAAAGGAATCTAATAAAAAAGTCCTTGTAGCCTTTATGTTGGATGAAATATCTATCAAAAAATCATTGCAGCGTTTTCCTAATGGAAAAATTTGTGGATTTTGGTTTTGAAATGGAGTCGACTGATATTTTCATTAGCAAAGGATGCATTGGTTATGATGGTCGTGAGTTTAGATGAGTCGTGGAAAATTTCCATAAGATATTTTTTAATTAATGGAATCGATTCTGCTACAAATTCCGGACTTATCAGAGAAGCTTTAATTCACCTTCACGAAATTGAAATCGAAGTTGTTTTCTTAACATTAGATGGTCCAACAGAGCACTTCGCAACAATGCGCGCTCTTGGGATGCGTCTTTCGATTTGTTAGATTTGAAACCATTTTTTTTACATCTGTCTACTCAAGAAAAAATTTATATTATTTTTGACGCTTGTCACATGCTCAAACTTGTAAGAAATGCATTAGGAGATTTGAAAATTCTAAAAGATGCCGAAGGAAACTCTATTGAATGGAGATTTATCGAGGCTCTAATTCAATTACAAGAAAAAGAAGGATTGAGAGCTGGAAATAAATTGAAAATGGCACATATCCGTTGGAAGATGAAAATGAAAGAGGCTTTAACTGCTCAAACTCTTAGTGACAGTGTTGCCGATTCGATTGAATTTTGTAATAAATACCTAAATTTAAAGGAATTCAGAGGATCTGAGGTAACTGTGAGGCTTGTTAGGTGCATCAAAAGAATCTTTGACTTTTTAAATTCACGTAATCCCTTTGCTAAGGGGTTTAAAGCTCCTTTGAGAAAATCCAATGAGGGATTTTGACGATCGTCGATTTTATCACATGTTGTATATATGCAAGGCATCACGGACGTTGTCAGTACTCCAATGAACCATACGAGAAAGTATGTTGCTTTCGTGAATTTCATTACTGCGATAACATCCATAATAATAATTTTTGATACTTACGTTAAATCTGAAATTTTTCAGCTAAATATCTATTGACCTAAAAATGCAGTCAAGATCATCTAAAATTGTTTTTTTGTACTATTAGGAGTTGTGGTGGTTGGTGCTCAAATCCGACCTTCAGGCAATTCATATCAGTTTACAAAAGACTTTTTTAATTCATTATCAGATTTCAAGCCGTCAATGGAAATGTAGAAGCAATGGATTCCACGATAACTTTAACGCGTAAAAAAAATTGATTTTTATGACCTAACCGTTTATGACAAAATGGCTAATATCAGAGTAGAAAAAAATATGATTTAGGGAACAATAACGAAGAAAATAAAGCAGATGACAATTTTTTGAAAGAATTTGACAACTTCATGACCACTTTTTCTCAGCTCTCTACTTTCTCAAGAGCATGTGTAAGTTACATTGCCGGTTGGGTTGTGAGAAAATTAATAAACAAAAGAAGTTTATTATCCGATGTGAAACGTGCAGAAATGCTCTACTTCAAGATTTTCAACATTTGGCACAATTCGAACAAAACTATCTTATAGAAGCTAAAACTAATGGAGGTCTATCTTTCACAGTGAAGCTGTCGTTTGGATTTGTGAAACAACGGAAAAGTTATTAAGGTATTTCTTAGATAAACTTAACGATATGGTTCCTGTTGAACCCAATTTTCCTGCTCTCTTTTGCTCAAAGGTTTTGAATGATCTTCTACAACCGCCTTGTACATTGTTTCCATAGTTAAACGAACACATGTTTGATGATGCAGTTAATGATACAAATCATATTATTTTCTTTCGAAGCAAGTGTGCAAAGCATACTTGGATTTAAGACTATATGCTGCAACAAAGATAGCATCTGAAACTGCTGTTGGGACAAAAGTTCGTCATCACCTAACTCGACGAATTATCTTGGAACGTCAGTGAAAGCTGTTTAACTTTTCATTTATTCGCATGAAGTGCAATAAAATAAGCATAGCATAAGTTCTTGTAACAAGTAGCATAATAGCATGGTTTGGCATGAAACGCACAAAAAAATTTGTTGTTTTAAATTTAATGCTAGTCTTTATTAGTTTCTATTTATTGTTAGAGGATTATTTTCTCAAAGGCAGTCTAGAATAATATAAGCATTTGCATATATTCGATGACTTCTCTTGTATTTATTATTCGCATAAAGTGCAATAAAACAAACAAATAACTATAAGTTATTTTCCTTGCATAATTATGATTCTAAACATTTTCGCTTCTTTCTTCCAGATACTGCAAAATAACATTTGCACTGAAATATTGATGGAAAACGAGAATCCATTGATTTATTAGTAGATATATAAATTTTATTAATTAAAACATAATTGTCTGTACATCATTCTTTATATTTAAAATATTTTTTAATATCAATAAATCACTTTTAATATTACATTTTAAATCAGATTTTTATATTTTCAATCAAATTTCAATCCATAATTTTACATACTTGATATATTAACACTATGCCGTCCGCACGTCTAATCTAGATTTTTTCGTGTCGCGCCGGTGGAACTGACTTACATAATTTCGCTTATCGTCGGCGGTTTTTCGAGGTTCTTGTTTACTAATCTTATCGTCAGTTCCCATATCTCAATCCTGTCTCTCGATTTTCTCGAAATTGTGAGGGTATACATATGTAAATAAGTACAAGATTTTTTTGTATTACATGTTTATCTATTTATTTATATTTTGTTGAAAACTTAGTATTTATTTTTTAAATGAAACGAAGCAAAGCAATCTCCGAGGTGAAGCGCAATTCCACAAGATTTACAGATTAAATTAGTTCTCTTAATCTTTTTGTTTTTATAACACACATGACACCTGCGTTTTCGGTTGTTGGTTTCTGAAATACGTATCAGCTGGTGTTCCTTTACGAGGCCGGAAAGTCTGTTGATTGATTCACGACTGGAAGCACGCCATGTACTCGGGACCTCCAAGTTCTCTTCACCAACAGTTGAATGATCTTTTATCCAAGATTCGCATATTTTCAATAAAAAATCATGAAAGTGAAGTTTCTTGGAATCTGTATAATGTTGTTGCAGTACGAACACGTTGTATAAAGCGCAATTGAAAAGGTATAAGGCCACTTTTTTTGACCATTTTATGGTTTTCCGGTATATATGATAATAGCTCAAAAATTGATCAGCTCGATCTACATTTTTCATATATTTATTATAATCCAAAATAGATGCGGGTTTTTTAATCGTACTATTGGTTTTTCTGCATTTTTTTGCTGTGTCAAACCGCCATTGTGTATGGTAGAAATTGTTCTTATTATTTTCGTCTTTGTTGCTTTCCATACTTGCACCAGTACTGCTCCTCTTCGTTGATGTTTGGTTTCAAATACATTTAGTTTGCAGTTTTTCAACTTTGCCGGTAATCCTCTATTCTTGCGCAGCGTTCCACAAACGCGAATTTTTTTCGTAAGCAAATCTTCCGCAAGTTCTACACTGTTATAGTAGTTGTCCATATACAAGTGATGCCATTTTCCAATAACATTTTTCAATAGTTTTATCACTGTATCCTTTAAAGGTTTTTTAATGTCAGAGTATATTTTGAAACGCGAAATATATCCCGTAACGGAATCACACAGCATCCGGACAAGTATACCGTACTTTGTAATTTTTGAGGGGTTATAAACTTTAAAACTCAATCGTCCACGCCACGGTATCATTCCTTCATCTATTGTAATATTTTGATCAAGATTGAAGTTTTCTTGAAACTTTTTTGTAAAATAATCAATTATACCTTGTACTTTGAACAGTCGGTCGGCATTGGCAGGTATTTTATTATTATCCGAGAAATGTAAAAACGATAATATTTGCCGAAATCTATTGCGGGACATCGTTTTACCAAATATTGGTGTTTCCAAAAGTGGATTTGTCGATCAATAATCTTCAATCCTTGGTTTTTTAACGATTCCCATAAGAATAATCAGTCCAAACCATTTTTTTAGTTCGACTGCCGTAACATTGAAAAATTTTGCACTTTTTTTATCGGGCTTCCTCCTGGTGGAATTTTGATCGTAGTACCTGTTCGTTTCGGTACTAATAAGTTCAAACAAGTCGTTCCCTATAAATAGTTCCACGACATCCTCGATATTGTTTGTATCTCTGGGAAGTACGTTAGGACCGGAAGATCCTTCGAAAGCATTATTGTTTCTTGGTAAATCAAAATCTGACCACTGTCTACTGTTATCTTCGTCTGATTCTTCTGTATCACTTGGTAACGGTAGTGTTCGCCAAATTCTCTGTCTATATATTTCAGATTCATCCGAAGATATTGCCTCATTTTCCTTTTCTAAAGACGTAATGTCTTCTAGTTCCTCTCAATCTTGAAATTCGGATGGAACATCAGACAAGATGTCCACACACTCATCACGTATAATTGTGTCTTCTTTTTCGTTTGCCATTGTCGAAGGGCACAGGTTTTTATGAAAACACTAAGTTGCTACGTCTGTAATTTACTGTTAGTTACAGAACACGCAATATTCTTTCGTTCTCCAGTTTCGAATTTGAATTGAATTCTCCACAATGCAGCCATTGGTGATTGAGCAATAATTTCCGAATGGCACCAACGTGGAGCTACCGGCACTTACCCGATATTTTTCGCATGACACCAACGTGGAGCCACCGGATGTCATAGTGTTAATTGGAATAATTTACATTTGAAAATAAAATAAATTTGAAATAAATCGTTTTTAATTTTTTTTATTTACGTGTGTTTGAGATTGCAGCGATCCGCATTCTCAAACTCGGCATGTAGTTGCCGCGCGACCAAGTCGTCGCCGCGCGCGCGGTGCAAAGCAGCATTTTCGTGACCGAGCGAAAATGCGCGGCATACATAAACATCGTCGCCCTTTTCCAGAAGGATCCAAGTTCGGAATCGCGACAAACAAGTCGAGTAAAAACTGGCGGCGGAAGTCAGAATAGTTCGAGAATATTCTGGATACTTCGAAAAGAATGCGACGTTATAAAAGCGAGCCGACGACCGAGCTCGCTCGCAGTCCGCATAGAGCAATCAAAGCGTGTCCGTGTTTGCATATTAGCGATTTTTCGACAATTCGTCGTGTGAAACTGATTCGCATCAGTACCGTTGTGTGACTACCGGATAATAATCCGAGACAAACGATTTTTCGCTGTTTATCCGCCGCGTACGATCACGTCTTCATCGTTTTCATATATTCCAGTATACATTACTGTGTTCGCCCGAGAATTACGTGCGTGACGATAATCGCGATCTCGTCGATCCGTCGCTCGGCTCATTGCGCGCCCGAACTCTTCGCAGCACGCTCGCTCACGCGTCTACATTTAAATTTGGGCACAACGTGTTTTAACATTTTATCATAATACGTCTTTTATACATTTTTTAAATATATTCTTCATTTAGTTTTATATAGTTTTATATTTCATGCACATTTTCCATTTATTATTTACGTCTTCTATTTAAAAGATTAAGTTGTATATATAATATGTATAATTTATGTTTCAATTAAAGTGATTATATTGTACGTACACTAAAAATTACTTTTTATAATAATAATAATATTCCCATAATATATTACTGTAATTTATATTTTGTAATTTATATTTACGTGAGTGAATTACGGGTACATATGGTAGGCAGGGACGGCGCAACTCACTGTCCAATGCAGGCGCTTACGCGAGGCGCTCGCTACAGCTGATCGAACGCTACAGCGTTACCTGTTTCGTAATTCGCTTACTATTTCCTTTTATAATTTAAAAACTAAGCTTCAGACGAAATTTTCGTAAAGGAAAAATCATCTTAGAAATCATTTAAAAATACGATTCTTTAAAGACAAACGATTGTTCTAAATCATCCCGCTACAGCGTTCGATCAGCTGTTTGCTATACGCGATGAGTGTGTGTATGAGAATGTGTACGTGTATTACATACGTACATACACGTTTACACACACATACACACACACACACACACACACACTCTTTCTCTCACTCTCTATCTCTCTCTCTTACTCACTCACTCTTTCTCGATTGCTCGCTCGCTCGACGCTCACTCACTCATTTGCCCTCTCACTCGTTCACTCACTTACTTATTCTTATCTTGTAGAGATTCTTCATAAATAAAATAATTAAACAAATAATTGCTGCATGGCTGCGGATAGCACGAATATTTTATCGATTATTTTGTATCGATACTTTTACACTTTTACACTCACGCACTTAATCGATGAATTGATTAACGATTATAACGATTATAACGATCGCGATTATTCATAATATATCACTACCGATTCATTTAATCACTTAAAAAAACGCGTTATACGTATACGTATTATTTGACACGGAGAGCACGCGACGACAAGCAGATTATTTCAATACCGGTGTTTGCAACGGCAGCGGGCAGCGCTAGTATCGACATAACTTGCGCAATTTTGAAAAAAAAATTAATCGAAAAGAATCGATATAATAAAAAAATTTGGTACTGAAAAATCGATTTTAATCACTGATCTCTATATAGAGTGTATCAAAACAAGTATAATGTCCTTAAAGGATCGTATTCCTGAGTGAATTCTAAGACGATTTTTTCTTTACGAAAATTTGATCTGAAGCTTAGTTTTTAAATTATAAAAGGAAATAGTGAGCGAATTACGGGACAGGTACATATGGTAGGCAGGGATGGCGCAACTCATTGTCCGATGCAGGCGCTTACATTACGTGAAATATAGATTTTCAGACGATCTAAACGCTCAATGCGTTAAACTGAACCATAATAGTGAGCATACATAATAGTGAGTATATGTCACCTACATGAAGCTAGCCGACATAAATTATTAAACATGATTATTTTTAATTTTTCTGAATATATTTTGTTTGTAAATCGTTTGTGATTGATTGTGAGTCTTTAATGTTTGTGACAAATTAAGTTTATTGTAATTAACAATTTTAGTTTAGTCATGATGATCAGCCGAAACTTTTTAGTAATAAACAAATTCTATAACAATTGATAATTGTGTAATTGATAGAAAATTTGTGATTTACAAATATATTATCGTCACGTTTGTGAATTGATAAATTTTTTAATTACATGCAAAATAAGTTTTTTTTATGTTTGCGCATGAGCAAGGTATATTCAAGGCTTTGGTAATTATTTACTTTTAGAGGAGCATCTCAGAAGGACATATCCTGTCAAGGTCATGACCCTAAGTAACATAAAAAAAATTTTAGCTGTCGGTCACTTATCATTAAAAAATTATTAACAAAAAAAGTTTAAAATATGCTAAAGTACATGCATGGAAGGGAGCACAGGAAGCACGCGCGCGCGTGTGCGCACACACACACACACACACACACACACGGGGGGCTTTTGGCCCCCCTCTCGCATCCGCCCCGCCGATAGGCAGGGTGGATTTTACTTTACAATGTAGCATGTACTTTGTAAGTTGTAAAGCGAGGTGCCTACCGGCAGGGTGAGTGCGGGAGAGAAGCCGAAAACACCTTTGCACTCCCTTCCCTTTGTGTGTGTGTGTGTGTGTGTGCTCGTGCGCACGCGTGCTTACTATCCATGCATGTACTTTGGTATATTTAAAACTTTTTTTGTTAATATATATTTTAATGGACAATGACTGATGGCTAAAACTTTTTGAATGTTGTTCAGGGTCGTGACCTTGACAACGTATAACAAGGTCAAAGTTATCGGAGATGTCTCCCCTCATCTTCATTTTTACCTACAAATATATCAACATGGTATTTACGCAAGGTAAAATTCAAATTACAGAATTAAGCATTAATTTATACTGTCAACTTTTTTGTAATAACTTTTTAATGATGAGTGACCGACGGCTAAAAAAATTTCTTTTATGTTATTCAGGATCATGACCTTGACAACATAAGTAGGAAAGTAGGGCCGCTCACAGCTCACTTCGTTCTTAAGAAACGCAGTAAGAGTAAAAGAGATAGGTATATGAAAAAGTAAGATAGAAAGATATCTCGGAAGTGAGGAGACGGCACGGCGGTAGGAGAGGCGGGGTACGTATGGCGAGGGAGGCGTGGGACGGGGGAGGGTGTTGCGTGGCGAGGGGGTGGAGGAGGGGCGAGGGGGGTTTTCGAAGATCACGGTTCTTTTATCGGCGCCGCTTATCACGGTTTCTTTACGGGGGTCGCTTCGAGCGCGCCGTTTATTAATTAGAGCGCGATGCGTCAATCAAGGTCGAAGGGCGAGTCGCGGTTCTCTTATC
>JBCEZX010000049.1:14015-36754 GCA_039654345.1 Cataglyphis cursor
TAATATATTATATATTTTTTATTAATTCTATTAATTATACAAATATTTGGAAATATTTCTTATGAAAGACAAAATATCATGTGTTTTGAGAGGATAAATAACAACCCAACCCATCTTTGTTTACTTAATTTATTTTATATTATTGATAAAAATTAATTTATATTACTTACATACCTTAATTTATGATACTAACTTATGATACTAATACTAATGAGAATTTTTTACTTTTATTTCAAGTTATAAATGTTAAGTTAATCGATTAGGAGCGACATGGAGTTAACTTGATATAATTGATTTATACAACTACCGTGAGTTAATCATTTTCGCTGACCTAATTATTGAGTTCAATCTATTTGTTAAACACAGTTAGGCGTTGTTTATCCTATTACCAAGCGTAAAGCGTAACTAATGATCGTACGGTTCATCCACGCGATAACGCGAGTTCAATAAGTAAAAAGATGAAAGAATGTTGAACAGAAAGCTTTATGTGAATGCGTATATTGCAATCCGATAGATGTGGAATTAAATTATTCCAACACAAATTTTAAATATTGTGATTTTTGCTTTTCTCATCATTTTACACAGTAATCTAATTACCTTTTAATTTTCATATTAACGTTAATATTAGGGATTCATGCTGCTTTTATATATAATATATATTTTACAGCACAAAAGCTACATTGATTAAATAATTCTTGTTATGTATCAGAAAATTATAATTTAAATTGACTTTTAAAAAGAAATTTTATTTTTTACGAAAAAACTTTAGAAATATGCGAAAAGATTATAGAAAGAAGAATATCAAGGAGAAGAGACAAGACAAATGTAAAGTTACTTTAAACGTATATCATTTCGTATATTATCGTATATATTTTCGTTACGATAAGACAAAATTTTTACAATTCGTACAAAAATGTGGATAAATATTTTATATAGGCATTCCGGTATACAAATAGCACGTATAGTATGTTCAATAGGCATATAATAAATCTAACTATCTAAAAACGACTATATCTCTCTTGCCGATCCGAATTTTAATACATAAAAGTGGGAATGCTATTTACAACGTGCGGTCAACATGACTACGTCTTAATACTAAATCAGGATTTCTCGTCCATAGGCGTCTATCTATTGAATTGAAATGACTAGAACGCGTCCTCATCAATTACAATTTTTTAGAGTAGATTATTCGGCAAACGCGACACAATCGGTCTCTTGTTACGTGACACATTATTACATCTATATGAAATCTTTATTATAAGACCGTCGTCATTTAAATAATCCGCATAATCTTGCCGTCCGTTGAATCATTGAAAAAGAAACATATCGATCTCTTTCTAGACAATATAAATGATCGCGAAAAAAAACTTACAAAATTGAGAGATTTGTCACGACGGCAGATTGCGTTCGCAATGACGGAACGGATTCGACTAGTTCGACACTCTGATTGGATACCAATTTCTGGTATCAAGAAACGAACACGAAAGAAAAAGGCTTATTTATCATCGCTATAATTACTTTGCTGATGGAGAACAGACAACCTACACTACGGCTCTAAACAATGTGCTCGATTGAATAATGTTTGTTTGTTGGCGTTACACATGATATTCTAATCATATGTAATAGAAAAAAATTTATTATGTCAAATAATAAATTACACTAATAAACGATCATCGGATTTAAACTCATTTTTATGATATAAAATATGTAAAATATTATATTTTATTTTTATATTTTTTGATAGATTGAAATTTTCGCATTGTTTGGAGCCGGCTTTTTGCTTTTCGCAACCGGTTGCACAATTTCAAATCACAGATACACGCGTCCGTTCTTTTAAGAACGTTTCAACATCTTAATGTATTCTAAATTTTTTCGACACAACCACGATTTTGCATCGGATACTGCATCGTTTCTTTCGACATTTAATGACCGCAAATGTACTAACTCCGCTACATTCGGCTACACTATATTCTAGCGCATTCGTTGGTATATTCATTATATTTTGAAAACTTATTGTCAATTATACGTATTTACATTTTTCAAAGTCGATAGCTGCCTCGAAGAGCCTCGAATCTTTGTCATTTAATTCTAAAATAATAACACGAAGGCACTGCAATTCTGTCCGCGTATCGATAATTAATTTTAATTGCTTAACATTATGCGATAACTAGTAGTAGTCTTTAAATAGATAAGGTCACAAATTTGTCGTTTAACAAAACCTCTCATCAGGGTCATATTATGTCTCGAAAATGTCTTTTCAAGTATTCTCATCCGCATATACCAATCCTATCGGAGTTATGTCACTGTGTTGAATTATATACACACTAAAGAACATGATCCGATATTTATAAGGCACAGTTTTATATCAACAAATCTCTAAATTAACGGCTTATAGATTTAACATTATGACTAATTACTAGATGGTCCCTAATTTTTGGAAGATGCTTGGAATAGTATCTGTCACACGCAATACTCAGTTGTTTCCTTACTAATTCGCAACTTTGTTTAGTTTCTTGGAAATTATCAGAAATAATCAGCATATACAAATTATCGAAATAATTCAATAATACAAATTATAAAAATAATTCTTCATTTGATCGCAATGAAAGAAGGCCGACGTACAGGACAATCTCTGATAACGTCTGCGAAAGTATGAGAATGTCCTACAATTACGAAATTGTCATCAGAAATTATATATACGACGAAAAAAATAACATTATATTTCGAACATATTTAGATGAGAAAAAATTCTCTAAATTGCTTTTAAAACTGATTAATAGAAACGTCGGTAGTTTTGGGACATCTTGTACAATCGCTCTTCTAAATCAAATAATGCAAATCTTCTTTGTCAATTTCTTAATTAAATCCTTTCATTATAGTTTCATAAGAAACAGCTTACGATTATTTTAAAGTAAAAATTTTAATAAATGATTTAAAATATTTTTGAACCCTCTGCTTTAATTTCTCACAGAAAGTCAAAATCTGAAATCCCTTTTTAGATAGGATATTCTGGAATTCCTGTAAATTTCTAATTGAGTAAATTTAAGAGAATTTTCTATTGTGGAATTTTGTACGAAAGTCAACATAAAATCAAATCTGAATCTTCTTAACTCGACTGATTCGATCTAATTGTAGGTGTCGATCGATTTTAAGCAGCAGCCAAGTTTAAAGTCATCGCGGCTGGTCTTGAGAAGGCTGAGGATCTTGTCCGATCGGGGTAATCGAACGTAGTCGAAGAACTCTTAACATCGTTTTCGAAACGCAGATGCAAATGCTCCGGATTGGGAGATATCACCGACGTTCTGATAACCATCCTGGATATGTATTCCGAATCCTTCGTCGCCGAATCGGGACTCTGCTTCTCCTCGTTCGAATCATTCGGACAGAGCGTTTTCTCTTTGCAGGATCGCTTCGACGGTATCGTCGCGTCCATCGACCTGGTGTGCCTGATGATCGCGGAGAACGCCGATGATGAGCCTTTCTGGTCTCGGTCGAGTCCTAATCGAGGAACTATGACACTGGTGGGCGACGCCATAATGCCACACGATGTCGTCTGCGGTCTGCTCAAGGACGATAGTAATGGACCACTCGATTTCATTAGCGATGTCGTCTGCTGTTCGATTTGATCAGATTTCTCTGTGGACGATCGGTGATGGGCGCGCATACAGGATGATTCCTCGTGCTTGTACAGGTAAGACTTTAGGGCAAAGGCCTTGCCGCAACGACCGCACACATGAGGTTTGGTATTCGAGTGTGTTTGTATGTGAGCCCGTAAGTTCGATTTGTCGGCAAAAGCTTTGTTGCAAATGGTACACTTAAAGGGCTTTTCACCTAAAAGAAGGAAAAATAATTGTTAAAAATATCGAAGTTTTTCTGCATAATCAAGTTCTAAAAAATGCGTTTTTTTTTTTTTAATAATAAATGTTAAAAATAACTGCGCTTTTAAAAAGCGATGTAATGGATTCCAAAATTGTAGACGGGGATTAAAAAATATTGGTAATATTGTAAATTAAAAAAAAAAAAGATTTAAATACTTTCTTTATCATGCAGATATAAAATATAATTAAAAATAGGAATATATAGAAAAAATACTTATTTGCAATTAAAATAAAAGATAAATAACGAAATAAAAAATTGTCCAATTAATGGATTTTACATTTTTTCATTTGCTCTTTTTTGGCTTGAATGCTTCGATTCAAATCATTCTCAATATACAACTTAGGATGCTAAATAATGTAGATATATTGCTCTGTGTCAACAAATCTCATATTTACGTATCTACAATTTACAATCGGATATAGTGTCGCATTCCCGAGCGTGCCAAAATCACAAGGTGAATGATTAATTTAAATTTGTCTTCATTGAAATTGCTCGTTAAATTTTGTACTTTTTTCATGAATATAATTCACCTTAGTTTTTAACATAATATCTATTATTGTAAAAAATACGCACTAATTCAGAGACAAAACAAAAAATAAAGAGTTTTATTGAATTAAATTAAAAGGACACGGAAAATAAATAATTCTTCAAAGATTAGTCGTTCAATTATATATGTTAATTTATACGATATTTTATTCATAAAAGTTATGAAAATGTGTGTGTGGGAAATAAGGCATTTTTCAATATCAAAATCGTATACCTGTATGCGTGCGTATGTGTCCCTGCAGCAGCCACGGCCTAGAGAAGCACTTGCCGCAATAATGGCACTTGCATCCCTGATTGTGGGTCCTCACGTGCATGCTGAATGCCGGCATGCTAACGTAGACTTTATCGCAGTGCGGGCACCTCCTGGCCTTCTTATCGCCTAGCGACCTGTGTGTTTGACGATGTCTAGCCAGATTCGACGAAGTCGAGTATTTCTTGCCGCAATCGGGACATTCATGATCCTCGTTCTCTTCCGCCTTGGGCTCCGCGGTAATCGTTCTTCGATCTTGGGACACGGTCAATGATAACGATACCGGCGAAGAAGCAACACTAACGCTAGAAACGATCGGCCCTTTCGAAAAGTTCGACTCTTCCTGCGAGGAGCAGGAAGGGTGTCGCGGCGAAAGACGAATTTCCAGGGCGGTGTTCTCCTCGGGTCGACTCTCTAGAATCTCCTTCTCGGTTCGCTCGAAGAAGAGTCTCGTCCGTTCGTCCAAGACTTGGTCCTGGTTTCCCATTATCTGAACAGTAGATCGGGTCCTGCTCTTCTCTGCAGAATACTGCACGATTCTGGGCGACACCGATCGCTGATAGATGACATTGCTGTGGTGAATCAGAGTGCCCGCCGCTGCCGCTAGACTCACTTCCGCCAGCTTTGTCAGATTGTACAACTCTTCGGGACATTCGGACGATGTCTCGCTGCCGCACTCGCTAGCGCCATCAGAAGTTGGCTGACCGCCGCTGTAATCGGCCAGTCTTACGCTTCTTTCGGGACTGAAATCTGAATAAAGATAAAAAAGGATGTAATCGTTGAAATATTTTAACAATTTTTCTAAATCAACAATTTTTTTACTATTAGTAATTTTTTCAATAACAAATATTAATCTGCGACAGATGTCAGATTAATATTTTAATTGTCTTTTTATTTAATAGATTTAAGTATAATTAACGTTCTTTTCTTATTTGTAAAAGATAATCGCTGTCTTTGCAGTCTCTTGATAATTTGTTAATAAATGAATTATATAAACTTCTGTTAATAAAACTTTGTTTAAATTACAGATTTACTTGATGCAGATAAGGAAAAATTAACAAAAATTTACTTTAATATTTTCAATTTTTAATTGTTTTAATATTAAAATAATTTTTAAATAGATATGAAATATTATATATTTTACTCAATAAAATATTTCATTGTAAAATCTTATTAATTTATCTTTACATTTCACGAACATATAAATCTCATTAGATTTATATCTCTAATGCCACATTTTATTACACATTTTTATGATAGTAAAGTAATAAATTTATCAATTTATATTTTATTGAATCTTTTTTAGTATCGTTTCAAATGGCGAGTCTTTTAATAACTCCCGATTGACTGATTGGCAGAGAAACTCGATGTTGAAGCGATTCGTAAAACACGACATACATTTTTGGGAGGGGGAAAGGGGGGGGGGGAAACATAGCTGCTCCGTTTTCGGGGAGAACGGAAATAGAGACGTATCGTGACCAACCCCCGCGCTCGCCCGTTCTTAGTATACCGTATTACTTAGTTTATTCTACAATTTCTTAGTACTGTATACGTGCACACGCGTTGCGTTTGTGAGAAAGTTTGCTTATTTGCTTCATGGTGAGATTGATGGTATCACAACGGTATGCATCGTGGTGGGCTCTGATGATTCAGAGTCCACATCTAATGTCCTATTCTTAACCCGCGCAACCCACCACCTTAACGAAATAACGATCAACAAGTTTCCTCGACTTAAATTCAGTTGAAAAAAAAAAGGATTTATATATGTACAGTATACATATAAAAGTCGAGATTTTAACATCACGAAATGTTTTCTGCAAGAAATTTCACGTCTAGCGATTTCTTCAAAGTTAAATAGATGACCAAATATTGGAATAAAATATAAAATTTGGCGAATAAATTTTTATTGCATAAAATTCTCTTATTGTATAAAATTGTAAAAGATCTTTGACAGATATTAATTCAGAATTTAGAATTTAAACTTAAAGAAAATATGAAAAATTTGTTAAACTTATTTGTTTTATATATTAAATTTATTTGTTGTGTGTGTATGTGTGTATACATGTAGGTATATCATAAATATTACTTTATTATTAATAAGTTTTCTTGTGACAAATATTTAATCTAATGCAACGTGTACATCGCTTTAAAATCTAATATCTTGAAATTATAAATATTTTAGTTTTCTCTTTCTAATTTGTGTGTGAGCTGATCATTGTAATTTATCATAACTAATCAAATATGTTTTACTTTTCTACCATAATCAAATGTGCTTTACTTTTATTTATAAAGCTGCAACGTATCTAATTAACAACATCATACCTCTCTCAGATTCTCTGATCTCTTCTTCAACACCGTTGTATCTACGATGCGTAATCAGAAATGCCCGCGGCATTTTTCTCGTTTTCCTCGATTTTTCCTTTCAATGTACACAAGCCATACTTATCAATTCGAGACACAGAAACTAATACACTTGTTGCACCGACTATTTGCAATGACAATACAAAAATAAATCCAGTATACCGCGATATATCGGGAAGAAAGATTACAATCCAATTCGGTAGCGTGTACGTCGAGGGGTTGTGCGTTCGCTTCGGCAATTTCGGGCGCAATAGTTGCCCCGGCTAAGATTCGGGGCTACATATAGCAGCGCAACCTCCCTCGCCCTCCGTTGCCGCTGCCGCCGCGGCGGCACTCTTCGTCATCATAGTCGTCTTCTTCGCCTTCAGCACGCGTCTCAGAAGCGTGTACCCGCCCGATTCCCCCGCGCGTGTGGTGGTCCCGTTCGTGTGGCGGCAATGTGCGACACGCGTGACGAGTATGTCTCGCGGGAGAGGATGAAAGAACGCGTAGGAGGAACACAACCGGCCTTCGCAGCTCGCGCAGAGTGGTTGCTAACCACCCTCCTCTCAACACAAGTTGTCCCGCCATTATCGCTTGCTGAATTCCATGTTATAAGAGGAAAATTATCATTAATAATAACTTTTTTATTGGTAAATTCAATTAAATTAGTAAAATCTATCCGGCTTACAAAATAAATATATTTACCACTGTTAATTTTTAAGGAATGAAAATTTTAACATGTAGATTCCTCCATTTTTAATTAGATCAAAGGATTAATATATTGTGCAAAATATTAAACAGCACTTTTGATACATAATATTTTAGAAAATAGAATGAGATTTTAGTTCTAAAACATAAATTTTTATAATAATAAAATTTTCAATTTTGATTAATATCAATTATTTATAGCAGTAATAAAAAATGCGACTCATGATGAATTTCTTATGCTTATTGAATCTTTCTATTATTTTCAGGATCTTCTAATTCAAACTTATATCTTTTATGATAGATAATATTATAATATATAACATTATACGAACAATTTTTACGAAACAGCAAAAAAACGGAAGAATCAAGAGAAAAGATGAATTTGTATTTACCGTGTATCTAATAAATTCAAAAAGATTGATGCTATCAATCTATTTTATTTAAATGGAAGAATCTGATGGCAAGCAGATATGTGATAACGGCGTCATTTCCTCGACGGCTACAGGGTAGGAGCAGGTTGGTGCGCTGAGTGGTTCTTCTGGCGCGACGCCAGGCATCCGCCGAATTTAGCACCGCGGCGCTGACTAACTCGCGTGGCATTCATTCAATCGTCGACCGAAAAGCCTCGCTGCCTCTGTAGCCTCTTGCTCTTTCCTAAGGCAATTAGCAAAAAAAAAGAAAAGATTAAAGTTCGATTCTTTCGAAACTTATCCAAATCTAGATGCGAAGTATTCGCTAAATTAGCAAGTACGTAAAATTTTTTGAGTATTGCGTATTTTTTTCTCGACAATTTCGATGCAGTTTTTTGCTCAAAAAGTTGACCATAATCGTTGTTTATACCTATAAAATACAATCATTAAATTTCATTTTGCTTAATAATTAAATTTAAATACGAATTTTACAAAGGTATCTTAAATACTTGATTCATGCTTGAACCGTCGATTATTTACAATTTTATTAGTAAATTTGTTTTATTAAACATTTAATTTAATTAATAAGACATGGAAAATGTTCAATATATTTTTTGTTTATTTTGTATTATCGTTATTTGTTATGTATATTAATTTTTTGTCTATATTTATTTATTATAAATAATAAATGTATACATTTGTTTTTCAGAAAACTTACAACTTCTATGATTGAAGGCCAATTTCACCAACTCTGGTTAGATTAACCGATGATTAAAATTAGCAGGGTTTTCTGCCAACAGAAAACAGAGATGAAGGAAAATCAAGCATTCTTATCATTTCAGTTGCCACCCTGCCGTCGGTTAATCTAACCGGACTTGATGAAATTGGCCCTGAAGAGAATTTGTCAAATCACGATCAAGTATTAAATATTTGCCTCAACACGGAAATATTATTTCCGTGCTATATAAAAAAATAGAAAAAATTTGTCAAGGCAAAAAACAAAATTAAAGCATTTTACATCAAATGTCTAGGTCAGGATGAAGAATTTGCGAGCTTTCGAAATGGCAAGAAATCTCTAGACAGGAGTTGAAGAACAGGTGTCTCGGCGACGTACAGCCAAAAATAAAGTCACGAGCTCCGAGAACGTCAAACACAAGCGAGCGAAAGCATCTTTACCACTGACGCAATTCGCAACTCAACTACTCGACAACAGATTGCCTGTCATGTCGCCATCGTACACACTACCCGCTACAGATCACATCCATAAAGCCGATCACACACTTTCCATAACCGTAATCGTAACCGTAACGTAAGGATTCGACCAATCGCATTGCTTAATTCGACAGTCCATAGCAACGCGATTGGTCGACGTTACGACGATTGGTTACGTTACGGTTACGATTACGATTACGGAAAGCGTGTGCGACCGGCTTAAACATAACCGGCATCGATAGTACGAGGCAATACGAGGCAGTACGAGCATCTCGTGCCACGTGCCTTCCTGCGCGCTTTATCCGGCGACTTATATCCTACAGGTGCCCCAAAGATATTTCGTGTGCTCAGTAGTCGCGTATTTTCAGCTTTCTTGGAACATCTCCAGGTGCGAGGGAGGAGGAAGAGATCGCGACACAGTCGACGACGCGAAGAAGATCTTGACGGATAAATCGCGATTCGCGACTGGTAACCACGTGCGGCTCTCAAAAAAGACAGGAAGAATATACGGAAGAATATATACAATTGCAAAGAAACGACATTTGCTTAGGAATCAATTGCAATACATTAGTGTCAAAGATAGATGAAACCTGAAAGATTTCGATGAGAGACGATCTTAATAATGGTTAAATAGTGGTAAATTATAATTAGTGATTTATATTTGCTACATTGGGATAAGCTTGTAAGAAAAAAAACATCTCCCATTTTAGATAATTTTTCGTTTGAAAAAAGATGGATAAGTACGAGGGCAGATTTTTTTGTGCCAATAGCGGGACCGCTCATTAAGAGTGATTTCAAGGGGCGACAGGATCATTTAAGGCGAAAATGCGTGACTGTATCGTGTGTCGTCTCGTGTATAAAGTATCCGGACGCTCGGTTCATCCTATAAATCAGTGGCCTCCTGCACGCTCCCTCTTTTTCTCGATGGCAGCAAGTACTTTCCGCGTGCTGGAAAAAAGGGAAAAGCACGCGATCGTTATTTAAAAGGCTCGTAGGTGGCTTTTTAGCAGTAGTCGGGATATGTATAAAGGCGGCGAACGCAGGGTGATAGAGAAGGGAAGAGAAAGAGAGAGAGAGAGAGAGAGAGAGAGAGAGAGAAAAAGAAAGAAAGAAAGAGAGGACTTCAACTTCACCGCTCCTCCGGCGGCCTCGGCATGGGGTTGCCACGCTATTTTCAGGCTCTGATGGCTCGTTGCAGCTGTCGTGTTCTTCGGGTAAATCACCTCTCTTCTATTCCACGGCCATCCGACAAGGTAAGCTAAGAAGATCGGAATTCAGAATCTTGCGACGCGAGAGACGTCCTCTCTCCCCCATTGGTGAATTTTTCTTGAAGTTAGACATTCGCCAATTTTACTTCTCGGTAACCGAGGCAGGCAATAAAATTTGAATCGAGTTTTAATAAAGAAAAATTGTAGCGATTCTCTATTTTTTTTGTTTCTTTATAAAAAAAAGGGTAAAAATTTTTTAGAAGAAAAATAAAATGTAATCTTTATTAAATATCACAATTTCGATACGATTAAAAAAAAATAAATTTTTGATATTATAAATACACATGTTTTATAACTTTATTTGCTGTAAATTTAATTAAAAAAGGAAGCTATTTATATTATTATGTAAAAAGAAACTTGCACAATTTATATTGCAATTTAATTAGCAATTGATATTTATATCGAATATTAACGTCATATTTATAACTACTAAAAGTTCTGCGCCATACACAATCATAAACATTTATGACAATGTAAGCATGAAATAATAATCAAAGTCTTACGATTTCCAAGAATTTTTAGAGAACACTTTTGCCTAGATTTTGCAATCGGAAGAATCTATAAAATTGTCGGGCTTCGAAAATAACAACAGATGATGATAAAGACACACGATGCGCTTCTATGAAAAGATGTGTCGGCGGGAAAGTGGGAATAAAAGTTCTCGTGGATTGTCTTCCACGGAAGAGCTTCCACTGCTGGAGAATGAGGGATGAAGACGAATCCGAAGATAAGTCGCAGACTTGGCGGAATGCCAAACAACAGATTTTCAGTCGACTACGTGTACTCTTTCAACTTTCCCGTCTACGCTTTCCTTCGACTTCCCTATGCAGATCCTCTAGGATCTAGGGTGCAATGACATCGGGCGGCACAGCTTAATTCTCTATTCATGGTTCGTGAATCATTATGCGAGAATACGTTTTACACATATTCGATTATTCCTCAACATTATCCTTATTTTTAGACTCGTAAGCGAAAAGAGAAAACAATATGCACTAGTAGATGGATGTAAAAATAGAGAGGTGTAAGAAGAGACAGAAAGAGAATGCAAGATAATTAATCATTTATTGCTTTTTCTTGCCTAATTTTAGTGCTGAAAAGAGATAAATTAAATAAGACTTAAAATTAACGTTTAAATAGCTTATAGCTTTGTATGCAGATTAATAAAAAGATAAATAGATAGATAAATATCTTGGAAGTAAAGATTTAAAATATTTAGACATGGCGAAGAAATATAATGAGTTGTTACTCTCGATGAATCGAGAAAAAAATTGGAAAAAAATTCGAGGTGTGCCCCCTCGATGGCAAAAAATGTCGACCGGAACGACTCTTAATTTAGTTCCGGATACAAGAGGTTAATATTGAGTAGAGACGTGTGTAAAAGTGCCTCCCTTCAGAGAAGAACACCGTAAGACACGTTGGCTCGTGTTTGAAGCAATGTCCTCGAGGATGAAGAGAGACAGTTCCTTCCGGAGACAGCAATCATAGCAGCCTGTTTCATACCTTCTCGATCGTGTTCTATTCTTATATCATCATCGGTACGAATTCGAATACTTATCTTTTTCTTCTCCAATATTATTGGAGTATTCGTCATCGAGAAAAAGTTATCCGAATAGTCATTTGACTACATTATTTAATAGAAATTATGCGGTGATTGACAAGGTCAGTTATGTAGAATTTTAATACATTTATTGAAAATAATCAATTTTTTGATATTTTTAGAAATATCTTTGTGTTATTATACTAATCGTTTCTTTTACATTATAAATATTTTATATTAAACTAATTAAAAATTTATACATAATATAAATATCTTGTATAATTATTTGAAAAAATTCCATTTAAGATCGACTGTATTATTTTAATTTTTAATGAAAAACTTTTAATAATCTCTTTTATCTCTTGTCTTTTAAAGATAGATTACAATACTTTGATATAATCCGAAAAGGAAATCTTTCGAGACACGATCGCATTCTTCCCTTTTATTCGTATATATTTATCTATTCATATCTATTTAGATACCTATGTCTGAGAGATCGAGATTACAGACGCCCCGCTCTTAGCCAGTGTAGAATTTCGTCGTGAAATTTGTAAATGAGCTCCCGTGACTCGCGCTTTTGAATAGAGACCGATAGACCGACGGTTTTTACGCACGTTGCCACAGGATGCGGGTGCGCGGAATGGAGAAAGGGTGGCGACGCTCATTTTCGTTCGTTTCAGCGTTTTTTTCTGATTCTCTCTCCCTCAGTCTTGCGAAGATCGGAGAAGAGAAAAGGAAGAAATACCGCCAGCTGATCGCCGTTGCCGCCGCCGCCGTGCAGTTTCTGAAAAGAAGACCTCTTGCAAAATACGAGCACGTGCTCGTGTCCGTCGGACCCTCCTTATTCGGATTTGCATGCCTGCTTGCCACCTGCGAAGATGGTTCATCTCGTGCAGTGTGACCCGGTCACAATTAATCCCGAGTACTTCACTTTTTACATCCTTCTTTGTCCTGGAATCATGGATTAATAGAAATATATAGACGGATCTAATTCGTCTACAATCTATCAGTATATGCTCTAGATATATGTTATTTGTTTTTAAATTTTTTTTAATATATTATAAAAAAAATTTAGACAATCTGGCATGGCCAAAATATTCTAACAACTTCAAAGATATTTACTCATCTAGAATGATGAGAATGTTGATCGCTTCCATTATCGTTTGGAATTTTTGTGCTTGTTTGAAAGTTTGTGATTTTCAGTTAATAAAAGGCGAGCTGCTGAAGCGAAGAGTTTGTAAAAAAAGTCTTACAAAATATCATTTTCTAAAATTAGAACAGCAAGCTGTCTTTGCTTGGTGAAGGCTGCGCATTCGCGTGCCAGTGTCTTTATCTCCTTGCTTTCATCACCATTGCTCAGGCTCTTTATGGAGGTGAAAAAGGAAATGAACTAGACAGTGAACTAAAGTCATGGTCTCAAACGATACAATGACGAACAAGTACCATCACACAGACAACAGTCTGAAATAGTAGCAAATATATAATTCGTGACATATGCATATATCACAGAAAACAAATCATAATGCAGCACGTTTATTTTGCCTTTTATATATGGCTTATTATATACAAAGTTATGCAAACTCATTTTAGATATCTGTAATTTACAGTAAATTCTATTTAATTTTATCTGCTACACATTTTAACGTACATACACGTATATATTCTAATATGTATTCTAAAATGTATTTTAGATATGTATGTGCATTTTATTTCTTAAATATTTTTTGTATTTACACAATATATAAAATTACAACTAGAATTTTATTCCGGAATTTTTTAATGAATTATCTTTGAACTGAATTCTTATTTATATTAATAATATATTAATAACAATATTATAGATAATATATAAAATGTTATAGTCCGTAGGAAAACGCCATTCAATCACATTAATTTCTTTATATCTTAAATTTAGTTTTTCTTCGATCTCACATCAAAGGTCTGTGTCATTTATCGTGATAAGAAGAAAGAAATATTTTCATCGATCTATTAAATTTCTCCTCGTGATTTTATCTTCGATACATGTGTCGACGGATGATCTTCATCGTTGGCGGAAATACTATTGTCTGAAAAGATCTCCCCATCAGACATTTGCCACTGGAAAAACGGCGGTTAAAAGGTCCCGAGAGGGTTGCAGATATACAACCGAGTCACCGGTGGCAATGAGCACGCGACCGACACGCGCCTAGCCTCTCCATCTCTTTCCGTCTCATCTCCGGCTCGAGTTCTCTCTTCCACTGCCTTCCCTTTAACACGCGTGTGTCTACAAGACGCATGCGACCCACGCGTTCGAATATGCTTTACGTCCATATGGGATCTGGAATCATCGTGGTAGCAGTGCAGTGTTGCCTTAGAACGATTTAATCACATTTTTTTTTTTTATAAAGTCTAACAGAAAAACCTTTTATACTTCTCAAACGAAATTTTAGAAAATAATTATAATTCTTTAACGCTTCGTTTATAGTGTAACAAAGAATTAGATTAATATTTATTAATAGTTATTAAATATTAATCTACAATTATACAGAACATAAAATAAAAGAAGTTGTACAAATTAATAGCATATACATATACACTTATATTTGAAATTAAATTAAATTAAATTAAAATAGTCAAATAACTTAAACATTTTTTAAAATTTACAAAAATAATTTAAAATACTGTTAATATTATATTATACATATATTTAAGAGTGTTGATATCACTATAAAATTTAAAAATAAATTTTATGCTTTAATTATTAATTTCGCAGCGATATAATTCTTTTATGATACGACACGAAAGAATTCGAAATTATTTGTACAAATATTGCGTGCGTCACGATGTGTTTTGTATAGCAGTATAATATTAGACAAACTCGGTTTGGGGGAAGTCGCATTTTCGTTGATCTCGCTGCTATAAGATCCACGGGAATATCGCAAAGTATGTGTGTATGCGCTTCGAATGCGTGTGCGTGCCCATTCAGAAAATCTCTTCTTTCTAGTGGCCCATTGAAGAATCCAGCTGTAAATTGATGCGCTTGTTATTTTACACTTTGAGGTCCAAAAACACTGGATAAAATCTTGCTTTTGTGTATCCAACAATGTATCGCATTTTCCGAGGCTCATAAAGTAATTTTCAATTAAAATGTTAATAATGATTTAAAATTCAATTTGCACTAAATGAAAAATAATCAATATTATCCTTCAAATAATCTGTTATAATTATTGTTATAAAACAATTTCTTAACAGAATTTTAAATAGTAATTGAAACTAACAAAAAACTAAAAAAATTATTAAGATCGATGAAGATGAAACTGCGATCTATCGTAACGAGGAAAATCGAGAAAATCTCTAAATTAGCTCGTATTTGCATGTAGATCAGGGACGGATTTGTATTGCCAAAGCGCCATAACATATGTATAAAAATCGAGAGATTTTTTTCAACAGAGTTTTGAAGAAAATATAATATATAAAATACTTGTTAAGCAAATTATAAAATAATTTTTCACCTTTCTTTTTAATTCAACATGTAATGATCATAATGTATGATTTTTGAAGTTTTCCAAAGAAGATACTAAATTTTCAATTTTTGAATTCTTTTTGAAGCATGAAAACTTTAAATCTCTCTATATTTCTAGATCTTTCAATTTTTTAATTCTTCATGCATATATATCTATAAATGGTTTTTAATTATTAATTGGATAATTATGTATGTGTACACTTATTTTTATATATTAATTTATTATAATGTATTTTAATGTGTTATATAAATTAGCATGCTAATGCAAAATAATGTTGTTTATCATATATATGTTTATCATGTATATGTCATATATTTTGTGCTTGCAACTTAAAATATCATAATATTATAATATACATATACAATATTATGTATATCGTGCAAAAATTTTAAGAAAAATTTTTTTCGGAATTTTTTTCATCAAATATAAAAATATATCTTAAGATTTATCATTGCCATCATGATTTTTGGGTATGACGTTAATCGGTCGTTTGGCAAGCTTCTGTAAGGAGTACCGGTATTGCACAAGGACATTTCTTTACATCTACAAATACTAATTTCAGACACAGATATCATTTTATCTCTCCTCTATTAACGAAATACATATCGTAACAGGAAACATAGCTCTTGTGAAAATTGTTAATTTCCAGATGTGTTTAATTATAGCAATCATTATAGATCAGATCTCATCTTAGATTTAACTTGAGTAAAATCACTTAAAAAATATAGAAAAATATAATACTACAAAAAGAGCATATTTAGTGTGACTTAAAAAATGAATTAAAATGAAAAAAGGAAGATATATTTGTTCTAAAAATTAATAACAAAATTCTTATTATTTTTTAACTTTAACTATATGTTTATGCATATTATTTATACAATACACCGAAAGTTGCAAGCACAGATTTTGTGTAATTTTACTTGCTTCTAACGTCACAATTAAAAACAGCTGACACAAGAGTAGTTCCTTAATAGAAATAGCAAAGATAGAGCGAACATGCACGACGATGCTCATGTATTATAAGATATTACTAAAAATGTAATTAACTGGAAGATGTATCATGCAGCGGACTGACACTTTAGTTAGGAATCAAAATGTGTCGCAATTTCATACAGCTGCAACAAGTTTAGAGACAAATTTTGGCCAATTACCAACAATTAAATGATATCTATAAATGACAACGACGATAGTGCAGCTTGGCATGACGAGTTGCACTTATGTATCGCGCCTCGATTTAACTACCGACGTTTATATTATGTTCGTATCTACCTGTCGTGTCAACAGCGCGAGAATCCATGGATACGACCGACTGACCGATGCCAATGATCAAAAAATAGGTACGAGCACAACCTGTTCGAAATAGCAGATGAGAAACCTCTATGACACGCAAGTGCATGGATCTTTTAAACCGTCGTAACGTTGGATACTTAAATCAGTAATGATTAATCTTTGATTCATATAAAATAATAAACTTTTGATAATAAAATATTAATATAATTATTATTTTTTCAATCTCATTAAAAGATAGATTTAATTAAAACTGATTAAAATCTTTCTTATGATTTATAACTTTTAGAATAACAAAAAGGAAACATTATAACAATACAAAATATTTATTGTTTTAACGTTATCTTACAAACCAAATTTGTAATAAGTTATAAATATTGCAGCTATGTTAAACTTACGGCTAATAAATGTGTTTAAATAATATTGAAAAATATTAAAAATAATATTTTGAAAACGTTTTTATGATATTCAAAAAATCATATCATAAAATAATATGTTTAAAATATTTATAGAACATTATGTCAAAACGTTGCAAAAATTTACATAAAATTAATGTTTCAAAATATTGATTTAATGTTTCTTGCTTACTGGGAATGTATATACTATACTTGTATATACTATACTTGAAGAATCATATATATGAAATATTAGTTTCAAGATCATTATAGTAATTAATTAATCTAAATCTAATTAATTTTTTTTTATTTTGTAGGTCGAGAAAAGACCGCAACCGCGAAGGTGGCTAAGCCCAAAAGAAGGAAGGAAATCTAATTATAGAAGTCGTGCCGCGTGCTCAGCGGAGACGATGGAGGATGTGAGTGCGGGTGCACGAATAAGAATCGGTTGTGCATTTGGTCATAAAATGCAGCCTGCATCCGCTCAACGCAGATGTACTGCGGAACGGGGTTCGTTCCTCCTACGAGGAGTAGTCCGCAAAGGATCTCCCGTTTCGGGGTTACGCGACCTACCGAGATGTACTGTACTTCAGAGAGGACAATGAACTAGGAGAGATTCGCGAAGCACGAATGGAACCGTCTGCGTGAGATCTTGTTCGAACTTTCAGATTAAAGCGAAATTTTTTGTTCACCTTGCGTGTTCACAGTTGCCCAATTTTTTTATTTAATACACTTTATTTATATCAAGATTGTATAAATAATAAAAGACTGAAAAAGACGAAAGCAAGGAAAAAAATTTTTATAGACATTAATTAGTATTTTGCGAATAAACTCTCTACGCGAAAAGATGTATCTTTTCACGTGAATAATTAATTACATACTTAATTAATTACATACCTAATTTATTTGTTCTCTCGTCAATGTAACAGAAATATATTTTAAAACAATGACTAAAATTGATCATAAACATTTGTTGTATGATATTTTTATGACTCGATTCTTTAATCAAAGGAACAATGAAAACGAATAATTAAAATAACTTAAATAATTAGGTATGTTATCTCCACGTGCATGATGATACTTTATTGAGTCAATTTTTCCAAAACATTAAAGTATTAACGTGTGCTATGATGTATATGGAACGACTTCGTTCATTATGCCATTCATTCATCCGGGAGCCATATGTTTCATTGCTAACCCATGCGATACTTTCTGTGTACCATGATAAAAAAAGAAATTTAATTCAAGTTGTATCGTATTTTACATCAATATCGATGTAGCTCTTGAATTTAATTTAATATATTTTACACATTCACAAGATAATGAAAATTAAAATTAGATGATCACATTTATTGTTAAACATGGATTAGAAACATGTGTATGTGAAATCACAGATCTTTCTCGTTTATGAATTATAAAAAAAGAGGATATTTGTTGAAGAAACAATAGATACTTTATTTTCTACTAACTACTTATTCACGATATGAATAGATATTTCTTTTTCAACTTTGCTGATTGTTTCTAGAGCAAAGACCAACCGTGTCGACGAGTCCCAGCTGCTAGATCTCGCGCGTGATCAACTCGTGCCGGGCAAGCTGCGATTATTATTATTTCCCTTTTTTTCTTCATTCTTTCTCTCTCTCTCTCTCTCTCTCTCTCACACACACACACACACACACACACACACACACACACACACACACTCTCCAAGTAGCCGAGTGCATGCCCATGACGTGGCCATGTAAGGGCTAGGCGGGGGTGCCACGTCGCGGGACCGCTAATTTTAGATCGACTCCCGTGCTTCCAGGAGTCGACTCGGCGAATCGGCAGCTGGTGATTTTCGACGAGCTGCCTCACTGCTATTGCTGCCGTCTCTGCGCGTCCGGTACAATGCAACATCCATCCCTCTTCTCATCTGTCTTGGAGAAGGCCGATGTGTTCAATCGTCCCTTAATCCAGAATCTCGCAGCCCCCCCCCCCCTCTTTTCCACAAAGTACGAGAATACGATTGATCATGAAAAACTTCTCATTACATATATATAATATAACTGGATTATTAAAAGAAGTCGTGCCGAGCTATTAACCTGCGCAAATTTTAATTATCTGTTTAGTTGTCACAAATTTCCAAACATAAATGTATATATGTAAGTAATGTATATTTGAAAATTTAATGCATATTAAATGTATTTTTAATTAAACATTTAATGCATATTAATTTATATTAAATGTATTTTTATTTTTAATTGTAGAAAGAATATCTTTTGTTCTTTAGTGCGACTAGCTACAAGAGTTAATTGAATTCCTGACTGATTTTGAGCTCTCGCACAAAACGGAATACGATGTCAGAGTAACGGAAACAGAGTGGAGACTTTGGAAAGACTTCTCACATAGAAAGAGGACCGCGAGTAAAAACGCATCCGATGCATCCTTTCATTTCCGATGGAAAGGGGAAACGAACGCGTCCCTTTTTGAGCGCGAGCTGAAGCGATAGGGGGTAAGCTGAGAGATCTGGCAGCGGCTAGTGCAGCGGATGTTTGAAGTTGCTGAAGAAAATGAGGCGATGGTTCCTGTTGTGGCTTCCCTCTCACCGCCGCTGCCTTTCGATCCCTCGCGAGGTTCTCCTCCTCCCGGTCAGCGGTAACACCGCGTAGGAAGCACATTTTGGCGGATGTGATGTTTAGGACAGAGAGAACCACCCCGTGACTGACAAAAAGCCCAGCGCTCTGTATAAATAGGCGGCGATGCAACGGTGGTTGTTGCCACCGTGGCCTAAAATCATATCGTGCGCTTTGACCTACATAAGTCGGATTTGATTGTTTGTGAAGTCAGAGACAGTCGACCTTTTTTCTTACAAAAATGTGCCTTCGACAAAAGGAAAAAGAAAATCATATCAATCGCGCAGATACGTTTCAACTTTCAGTTAAACGCGTTGAACACTTATAACTCAATTATTAATCGCTTAGAGTAGATCGTGACGCAAAAGTTATTAAAAATTAACCTACCCTATAGCTTCAAAGAATTCGGATGATAAACAATTCAATTTTATTTCAATTTTATTTCAGCAGATCTATTGCTGAATGAAAGATATTATAATATTTGCATTATAATGCTTTATATGATTTTTAGTATAATTTTTAAATTATTGTCGATTCTCTCACTAAAAAGATTTGCATCTTATTTTTTATTCAAAAATGGATACCTCTTAATTCCAGATGCCCGAAAGGAAGAATTAAATCGAAACTGTTAAGAGCGCATTTATGAGTTCTTTTTATATGTCCAACACGCGTAGGTTGACATCTTTGGGCTCCTGCTGAGGCATCTCCTGAGAGACCTCCCGGCATCCGGCATGTGCACAAGCAAAGGCCCTCCTCTCTGGTTTTCGAATTGTTTCATCCGTTCATTGGTCTTATTATTCAAAGAATGCATGAAAAAAGTCAGAATCGAGTCCGAAGACCAACGCAAGGTTCACACCTCCTCGGCATTCTCTGTGGGATTGTAAATAGATTCTTCTTGCGGTCGGCTACGTATAGCATGTTAACACCGCGGGAGAGAGTGAATGGGACTATTAACCACTTGCCATAACCACATGTGTCATATTTTAATTCCGGCAATACGATGATACCGATCTATAATATGAAAATATTTTGGAAAAAAGACTCTATATATAAACCAACATTTTCTTATAAGACAATATATATTATAATTTAGATTTTTTTTAATTATTTTATAAACTGCTGCGATGTGCAATTTTCTTTTTAAATGTTCAAGTGTAAAAAAAGATTTAGTGGTGGTATTAACACAGAAATTGTAAATGTACAATCGAAAACAGCAATACAACAGTGCATGATGCATAGTCTCTTATGGAAGTATCACCTGCTCTTATTGTTTAACCGTACAGAATGAACTGACGTCCGGTGCTGGCCAGATTGCGACCGGCAATGACGCGTGCCCGATTCGCGGAAATCCGACACTCTTACTTTTACGACATTTGCATGGTGCACAAGGGCTTAAAAATCTGTCCAGGAAAGCTGCACCCGTCTCATGGTGCGACATGTATTCAGAAATATTGCGCTTGCATAAGTATGATATCTTGAATGTATATATATAAGGATTTTCATTACAAATTCTTTTATTAAATTTTTTTTTTTTTTTTTTTTTTTTTTTTTTTCGAAAATGTGCGCATATTATTTTTTATAAGAATTTTTTCTTTTCTTGGTTAAAAAAAAAACAGAACATAATTTTTTATTACAAATAAGATTGCAAATGAATAAATTTTTATTTAAATTTTGGGAATACAAAAAGATAATAAATATTATTATTAATCATAGATAAAAATTATTTTAAGAAAGTTTTATGACTCTTTATGAGAAAAATATATAATTTAATAGAAATATTTAATTTCAAATATTAAATAGTGTTATGTAAAGAGATCTCAAAATGTGAAAGTTTTGAATAACATGGTCTTCACATCAAGAATATCATAGAGCCACTTTGGTCTAAAGACTAAATCCAATCGATGCACAAATTGATGTCCTTCAAAGACATATGTAACCTATTAAAAAAGTTATGTTATTTTAAAATTAAAGTTATTTATGTTTATAAAATGCGTGATTTATATTATTTAACACGCAATTATCTATACATCAAATCTGGCTAACATTCTATACTTCAGATAGTTACAACTTCATATAAATATATCTCTCATAATCTCTATTTTTTTAAATATTTATATTGTTATTATTATAATTTATTAAATATTAATATTATATTCGAACTCTGTAATAGAGTACGAAATTAAAATACAATATTATCCAATATTACCAGATCTATTTGTTCTCGATCGATACATATATCTCTTCTATATACAAGACAAAAAGAAAAAAAAAGGAAAAAAAGTTGAAAATATACATAACAAACTAACGTCGACTGGAAAGTGCGACGGCTGCACGCGACTCGCTGCGATGCAGAAGAACACGCTGACAGTCACATATGGCTCCGGATATGCCGGTGTAGGTATGCTCCAGAGAACGTGATACAAATAAAATTCAGCGGTTCCTTCTCTGTTGAGACTGATAAAGTCTACATGAAACATCCAGTTTTGTAGAGCCTGCAAAAAAGATTAATAAAATGCATTTATTTCGCTTTTTTATTCTCATGATGATCAATCTTAGTTCGAAATTGCACCGGTAATTGGTTCCATCTGAGCATCTCTTCTTTAACACATCGTAGACCGTTTCGCACATTAATTTTTCCACACGTGGGCCATTTTATTCCAGAATAATTTAACGAGGATTGATAATCCTAAGTACATTAAAAGCGATCAACAGAAATGACGATTAGAAAATTTATAGCTTTCTTGTAATATAAATAATTGTTATAATATTAAAATATATTATATATA
>JBCEZX010000049.1:51489-69180 GCA_039654345.1 Cataglyphis cursor
TATGTGTGTATATGTATATGTATATATATGTATACATAACTTTCTTCTTACTTGAAATCATTTAAATATACGACGGTTGTTTTGCAACTTAAATAAATTTAATGCAAATGACATTATTATTCTCTTCCTCTCTTTCTCTCTCTTTTTTACTCTCTCCCATTTTGCATTTAATTCATATATCGATTATATGGTTGAACATGTTTGCAATACTGCTTTTTATGGTATTGATATAATGTTCCATTTGAAACAGCAAGATGTGGAAGAACATTATTTTCATCGGCATACATAAATACTAGTTTTCAGAGCATATGTGCACGTAAAATCACATGGAATTATTTCCATAACTACCTGCAATTATTTGCAGTTGTTTCAATAATGCCGCCTATTCTCTCATTGCATTCTGTATTTCAGAAATATGACATTACATAGAACAATTAACATAAATATTTCATTCTTTTTCTCTACAATTCTTTTCCCTTTTGTGTGATACGATTCTGTGCGGTAACATTATATTAATTATTAATATAATATATTTGTTGTTCTAATTTATAATTTAAATTTAAAATCTAAATCTGAAATATGATCATCTTTATCTTTCTCACTTCTTTAGAGATAGGATTTTTTTCATACAATATAAATTGCACGAAATATAAGTTTGATCCACAGCTAATATGACTTGCAACTTTCTTTTATATGCTACTACCTTACGAGTAATTTCCATCAAATAATTAGCTGTAATATAATCTTTTCTCTCATATGCTAGTTTATGAGTAATTTTCATTAAATGATTAATTATATAATCTGGTCCTTTCTGTCATATGCTAGTTTATGAGAAATTTTCATTAAATGTTTAGTAATTTAGTCTTTTCATTAGTTTATACATACTTGCTATAAGTATATATGAGAAAGAGTTTACGATTAATATCAGTTTCTCTTTTGAATAAATTATATTCTATATCTACGTTACATTTATTTTCATTATTATTATATGTAGTATGTATCTCGTTTATATATTTCTGGTTTTAATTAATTTAAAATGTTTTATCGTGTAAAAACCAATGTATAAATATAAAATTAAATTATTACATATAAAAATAAAATTATATAATCCATTAGTAAACTATAATGATTAATTTTTCAGAACGCACATTTCAAAAGTTCAAAACTTTCACAAGTTCAAAAATTTTAATTTATAAAAAAATACATTGTCTAGAGGATATCTGAATCAAACTGTCTATTAAATTTTATCAATTTAAAAAAAATATACGAATAAAAGATTCTTTCTTTGATTAAAATAGAATTTTTTTATTCTTGTGTTGCACACTGCTATCGAATGCAATATAATATATAGAATTTCGCGAGATTATATTGTCATTTCATGTTTCAAAAACAAAATGTTCATCGTTTCGAACGCAATGAAGCAAGCAAATATAACCAATTTGTCAGAAACATGTAAGACAGTAATTACTAAATGGAATTATTTAAATGAAATTATAGTATCCTTGTTACACGAATTTTTTGTCTTTCTTCCTTTCTCTTTCTCTCGTAAGCACATGTGCTACATCAATCTTTTATATTTCTTAAACATCCATAAAATGATCCGTTGCATAAAGGATGCATGTCAAGATGCGTCATAAAATTAAAGCGAAGAGCAGCAATCTACTATGTAAACGAGAACATTGCAACTTATTAAAAGTGTGAGTGTACTTAAAAGGTGAAATTCATAAAAAAGGGTCACGGTTTCTCTCAATCTACGAATGTGTCGTTCCTGCATTTTATTTAAAAAGTCTAATTCCTCGAACAATCTAAAGAACATTCCAAATTCGTTTGTTTTGTTATTAATCATTAAAATTAAATTTTAGGGTTTAACTAGATAATTTTAATTTCAAATTCTTTAATCTAATTTTTAAACTAAAAAATTTTAGGTTTTTAAATTTTTGGAGATTTTCTATGTGGCTAACTTTTAAAAAAAATTTTTGAAAATATGTGAAAATATTTGAAAATATGATTTCGAAAATTTTATTTTCGAAATCAAGAAAAATATATATACTTTTCCAAGTTCTTAAAAAAAGAGTATTATATTACTCTACTCTTGAGCTCATCAGCATTTACATTATTAAAAATACTTAATGGCATAAAGAAACAAAAATATATATACTTCTTTGATAAAATTTAGCAATGAATATCATTAATTATGCCCATTGCAGTATACATGAAAATCTCTATATTCAAATCGTAGCTAACACACTAATAAATCAATCATTTATCCGATAGATAATTAAAACGCCACGTGTTTAATAGATGCAATCTTTCAATTGTTTCAATTAAAAACTTATATTTCATTTCTTTATAAATTCTTGTGGTGTAGCATACAGATATTTATTATTTGATTTATTGGTGTGTATTTTTGTATTACAAATAATTGTATTGTGCGTTTTATATATTGTAATAGTAAACAAATTTTCAAAATATCTTTCATTGATGCATTATTCTGAATTATAAAATATTGATGCAAATTCTCCAATTAATAGGCGTTAAACAGATCAGCGATAATTCAATGTTTATATAATTTATGCAACACGCCTCCAGAACGCTAATCGATGAAAGAATAGACATGTGAGAATTGTTATATTATATAATTAGCATCCTTTATTACATTCGCAAGATCAATTGTTAATCCAAATAACTGTAATTCTATTAAGATCGCACGTTGCTGCGTAAATTTGTGACTTTTTTATTGCGTGCACTTCTATGATAATAAAAGCAAATAAATTCTCTGTTTCTTTTAGTAATCCAACTGCGTTATAAAAATCGCGTTATTTAGAACGCAAAATAAATTGCATTGCATAAATTGCATTGCATAAATTGTATTGAAAATAATATCAGTTTAGAAAAAAGAATTGCAGGATTTTTATGCTTTGAGCGTTCCTCACTTACGATTAACATATTCTTTAAATTGTTTCCACAATACGTTTTCACATTACAACGATAATAAATAAATAAAATAAAATATCTCAAAAATTTAAATACAAGAAAAAAAATAAATTTTTAATTATAACTAAATAATTGTAGCTCATGCAAAAATACTTTTCTATAACTGAAGTGCTTCGAGCATATTCCACACACGCCTACATAGACTAAAAAGTTTTTAATTATGTTATACTGAACTAATTTGAAATATATTAGATCTGGCACGATATTAGAATTACAGAAAAAGTAATAAAACGATGTTTAATCAACCACATTTTGCATTTCGCTGAGCAAATCAATCAACTCGAGATAATATGGAAAACTGTAATTAACTATATCGAATTATGTGTGATAAGAAATTCTAAAGAAATATTAAGAAATTCTCAGTCTTTTGATTTAAAAAAAAAATTCAAAAACATGAAAACTAAAAATTTCATCTTTTAACTTTACAAAACATAATTTTTTTAAAATTAGTTTTATACGTTCGCTTATTATATTATCATAAAACTATATTATATTATAAAATAAATCTTTCAATTAGGGTTGTGAAAATATTAATGAAGATTCCACTTACCACTGAACATTGGCATTGTGAGCTCCGGATGTAACTGAGCCAATTGTCGTGAAAGGTACATTTGACTGCGGCAATAAGTGGTTGATAAGAGGACATCTAATGTACCACCTCTAATTGTGCCACCGGAAGAAATTTCACCTGCAGGATTACTTTGTTGACCTGGCCCAGAAGTCACAGTTGCAGTGGAACTGGCAAGAGGATCCACATTGTGTCCTGTGACAAAACATGTTAAGAATTTTGAAAAGTTGATAATTATGTGACAAGTCAAATAAAAACCGGACTTTTTCCAAAACATTTTATTTGATCATAATATTTTTAACGCACACGCAAGTTATTTTTCTACATAATTTCTACTAAGCATTTTTGCCATCGGATTGACAGTTTTTTTATTTGCATGTCATAAAAAGTAGTGGGATGTGTCCAAAGCCGATTGCACATCAATTCTTCGGTGCGCAATTAATTTAGATACGTCTCACTACTTTTTATGACACGAAAATAAAAAAACTGCTAATTCAAAAAATGGCAAAAATGCTTTAACTATTCATAGTGGAAACTATGTAGAAAAATGATTAGGGCGTGCAATAAAAAAGTCCGGTTTATATTTGACTTATTACTTGCCCATGTTTTCTTATTATTAAAAATTAATTAATAAAATTGGCAAATTGATATTTATGTTATTTACGTTAACCAAACCAAATTGATATTTTTATAATACGTGCACATAGTGTACGATTTCTTTAGTGTACGATCTCTGAACATATAATTGTGTGTACTTTTTGCAAAAAATATGTTACATCAATAAATAACTTTTTCTCCGGCAAAAATCAAATATATTTTTAAAAGAGAAAAGAAACTCGTCACACTTTTATGTTAATGTACTTCTGTATAAGATTCTTTTTCAATAAAAGCTCATATAAGTTTTTTTTTCATGATATGATAGAATAGCATACGCCGCGAAAAGCCGGAAATTTATATATAAGTTTGATGCGCAGAAGCCAGAATGTTGGATGCACCGAGCTTTATCAGGAATGGTTGCGTCAGGCACCTAGCAGAAATAGTTGAAACAGCACTCGGATACATTCTCTAAAAATGCAATATTAGTGCCAGAAAATTAAATGTTTCAAGTATTAAATTAAAATTATTCCATCGCGATGCTTTTAATAATTCATTGCTTTTCTTTTAAAAATAAAACAAAGTAAAAAAATATTGTAATTATTATATAATCCACTTAATCATTTATACTTAATTTTAATAAATAATTGTGTGGTATTAAATTAAAGTGTCGCAAATATCTGAAATGAGAAATTCAAATAATATCTGTGCGTGAGTGATAATTTTACACCGGCATTGAACATAACATGTGTTGCGCGTATAAAAGGATATATATACATTTTTACATATTTTTGATATATTAAGATTGTGTATGATCTTACGTAAGATCTTATGTCTAATGCGTGAGACATATATTGAAAGATTCAAGTGTTTGGAATATCGTAGTTAATTAAAAGCAGTTTTCAGCATTGTATCATGTCAAATGTCTACAGAATCTGGATAGTAGTCCAATAAATGGTTTGCATCTGGCTCTTCTCGCAAATAAACCATTAATCCATTAATTAAAACTCAATAAACAGGTATGCATCAATTTCTGATATATATAAGAGGATTTGACGAGCCTTTTCAACTAATTGGAATAAAATACAAATTAAAAAGCATCCATATTATACTTTTTAAAGAAAATATTTAAATCTAATTATTTTATTACAGTACTTCTAGATAAAGTTCTATATAATTATACGCGCACACACACAATTATATCATATTAAAGTAATATATATCAAAATTTTATTTTTATATTAAATTTTATTTTCTGTTAAATATCATAAAACTCATGCAGAAAAAGCATAAGAGCAGATAAGATTGAAACTAGGATAAATATAAACACTTAAAAAGCATAAGATTGAAAAACTAGGAGGTAAATATAATCACTTAAAGTTTTCATTTTCTTCGAATAAACAGTTTATAACGAATATTCCCAAGAAATCTAAAACACTTTATTTTTATCATCGAACTAATATTAAGATTCTCCTGCACATATGAATATAATAGAATATAATAATATAATAAAATAGATATAATGGAATAATTATTAGATATATTTAAAACGAGTGTTGCTATTAAAATTCATAAAAAATATATGTCAAAGTTGAAGGAAAATTATATCGGATTTTCAGTTGTGTTGTAGCACAGACAAGAATTTTTCTCATGCAGTTATCATCGTATCATAAAGTGATTTCTCTCTTAGTTTTATTTATAAATAGATATCAATATTGAAAAAGTAACTCAACAAGACATATACCGAGTAATGAATATTTTGATTCAGTACTAGTAATAATTCAATAATAGTAATAAAATTTTATCTTAAACAATATCAAAGTATAACATATTTATTTAATTACAATAATGAATTTCAATAATAAGATCGCTAATGATAGCATATCTACTACGTGTAAAGGATTTCCGTGTGTGCATGATAAGTGCTATATTTCCTCATAAATTTACTTTTTATAGTAAACATTGATATTGCATTTTATGATATTATCATATGGATGCAAACACGCTTATTTTATCAAATAAAAAAATTATTGAATAATGTATGGAAATATCAATCGTCACTTCCATCTTTGTTATATTAAAAACTACATCGACAATTAAAATATATCTTGCATAATCAACAATTATAACTTTGACAATTAAAATGCAAAGTTAATTCCATTAAGATTTATTGAAAAACAATTCAAATAAAAATACTTGAAATTAATTAAAAAATATAACCAAATAAAATATAAATTTTGTTATTTATTCAAAATATAAAGGCTATTTATCTAAAAAAAATACTCTGATTTTCGATGCCCTAAGGCTTCGAAACATCAAGTAACCATCTTAAGTTTCCAAATTCAGTCTTAATCTCGATATATGGTTTAGAGGAAATTGCGGGTAGAATACTCTATATTTCTCTTTTTTCTTTCAATATAACACTAATGCTCTTGCAGGTACATTGCATCATACATGACAATGCAGATACGTTGCATCGTATATGACGCAAGCTGTTATACGCTCTATGCTCAGCGCAATTTTGTCGTATTCTGCTTCTCTTCTTATTGATGACACCGATTGCAGACAAGTTTACACACGGTTTAAATTTACACGCAAGGATGATCGTTGAAAACCAAAGCACAGTAATACAAGAAAATGTGACTAGCATAGTCTTACAAGACATCCAACGATATTACACGCCGATTCTTGTACATTTGGGTCTACTGGGCAACTGCTTATCCGTATGCGTGTTCTTCGGTACGAAGCTGCGTTATTTCTCATCCAGTATTTATTTGGGCGCGCTGGCAATAAGCGACGCTATCTTCCTGGTGACAGTCTTTGTAGTCTGGCTCGCTATGGTGGAAATAGATCTGTTCAATCGGTGGGGATTCAACCAATTCTTCGTTTATCTCAGCACTCTCTGCAGTTTTCTCAGCGTATGGCTCGTAGTAGCCTTCACCGTCGAAAGATATGTGGCGGTCAGGTGGCCACTTCATCGTCAGTCTTTATGTACGGTTGCTCGAGCAAAGACGGCAGTGATCAGTCTGACAATATTAGCGATTTTAGTGTGTAGTCCAGTACTCCTGTTCTCTAGGTCCAATAAGAATACGAATGGCTGTGACTTAAACAGTAATTGGGAATCCTGGGCAAACGCCTACAATAACTTCGACACAGTCATGACGTTCGCTTTGCCCCTGACCATGATAGTGATCTTCAATACTCTGATAGCGCGCAATATTTACAAGTTCGACCATGTCCGACGAACTTTGACTATAGACTCCAACGCTTCTAACGATAAAACTAAGACTCTTCGAGATAGAATGCCACAGACTAAGGTTACCAAAATGCTTCTGCTCGTTTCGAGCACATTCTTCTGTCTTAATATGCCATCGTTCGTCCTCAGGGTAATCGCTTTTCTTTACGTACGTATCTACATTTAATATGTTAAATCGATCGACGTAATATCGATCATCACATAAAGAATTTTTTTATTTTAAAATATAAATGGATAATAAAAATTTCATTAATTTATCTTTTTTAGAAAAATTTCTTTTTCTATAAATTATACTATTAATGAAGTCTCATTTAATGCTCTTGCGCATTACATAATACTTTTGTAGAAATTATCTGTGTAATAGAAGGATATACGCATAATCACGGCTATGATATATTATCCATTATCAATATTTCATTAAATCACATTTTATATAATCGTATCGTATCGTATTGTAGTATAAACTTTTTTTTATTTGAACTCTGTCAATTTATATATTAAATTACACTTTTTTGGTAATAATATTTTTAATATTTCACAGTGTGTCAATAATTATTATTTTTGTTTTGTAATTATTATTATTATTTGTTAAATTTAGGACTGTAACAAATCACCAATATGGCTCTCTCTCGCGCAACAAATGTGCAACCTGTTATTCGATACAAGTTTCGGAATAAACTTTATCTTTTATTGCGCGAGCGGACAGAATTTTCGTAGAGCGATGGTCGACATGTTTATAAAACGTTCAAATAGAAGCGGAACTCTTATACAGATGGCGAGCCATGGAAAACAATATGGTAAATACTTAATAAAAACAAACAACGACAATTGCAGATGCATGAAAATTACATTGATTAAAAAATTTTTCCAATTTTTTTTTTCTTTTGCTATATAAATTATGTTAATAAATAAGCAATGCTCTAGATTTGCGAACAATTTAATAAAGCTTTCTATTTTTTACAGTTTCAGAATTCACGCGTAGATGTAATTCAACAAAACAATCGCATTTTGACAATGCACAACAAAAAAATTGTCAGGAAATGCAAAAGCTCTCAATAAATAAAGGATTGTGATACAACGAAAAATTCGTTTCATTACAATTAACTGACTAAACCATGTGTTAAAAGTGAATAGTTAAAAACTGATATATTATAGAGCATATAGATATATACAGTAGTATAATACAGAAGAATAAGTTACTTACCAGCATCAAGTTCTGTAGCTGAAAGCGGACCTACGTTTCCGAAAAAACGTTGATCCAACAATTGAAGAAGTTGAAGCGCAGCATCGTGGACCGGAGCGCGAGGACATCCTGTATTCATTAACGTGACGTTGATGATGCTGGTATAGTGATCGCAAGGATATTCTCTGAGAAAGACCAAATCATAAACATGTTTACAATATTTACGAGTCTTATTATTATATCACGATTATATCAGTCTCCATTGATACAAAAGTTTCAAAGTATTTATTCGAGATTGTATATATATATATATCATATTTTCCTCTACTCAATAAAAACGTGATTTTATATGATACATTTATATCCAAGACATAAATTTTTGAATTTGTGCATACCTGGCGCTGAAAATTGTTGCCAAAGCGAGAAAGCAGCCATCAGCTACTTGTGGAGCGCCAGTATAACAACGATCCACCACCCAATCTAAAAGTGTACCGATATCGGGATTTCCTTCGAGCAATAATACGACGGTTTCACGTGCGAGTGCATAAATCTGTAACAAAGGTACAACATTAGATAAAATATGGGATATTTTAATTCAATTGATAATGAATTCAATAATATTATACAAGGTGTCTGATAATAATCGCCCCGTAATGATCAGGTAGAGCGGGTTAAACCGAGTAGAAAAATTTCTTTATCATTTTATGATCATTTTACGATCTTCGCAAAATATAATGAGATTAATTATAAAAAATTAGCTCCGCGAGAGTAAGAAGTGCGCGGGGAGAAAAGACATCCTACTGTTACGTGATGCTAGATATGCAGCGAAACAGTAGAAGCGCTCTACAAATGATAAGACGGTTACATACGAGCGGTACGTAACGGTGGATTCTCGCGTCCTAGCAACCACATATTGGGCCATTCTTTCCCGCCGTGCGCTAATAGTCATGCGCATTTTTTTAAATTAATTTCTCGCAATATTGCGAAAATCACAAAATGATACAGAACTTTTCTCCTCGATTTTATCTACTCTATCTGCATTACGGATAGGAAATTATTATCAGGTACTCTGTATACTATTAATTATATATAATTTTATACATGTAATTTTGAATGTTAAAATAATGTTTACAGATAAAAGCTTATATAAAAGAGAACTAATTAATTTACCTTTTCGTCTTTACTGGCCAATAATGAGTCTAACCATTGATATAAAATGGCACCCTCTTCCGAAAGCGACTGTGGATTAAAGCATGATCCGCAACAGAGTAATCCACTCATAGCTTGCAAGGCTGAGAGTTGCAATTCCGAGCAAGATTTTTCCTCCTCTTGCATAGACGACGTGCTTGTAAGCGGTTTGCCATAAACTCCGGCCCAACTAGCAAAGAGCATGAATAGATTTCTTCTTAAGTCCCTCTTCAATAAGGTGTAACATATCTCCACTGGAGAAACAAAAAAAAATAAGATAATGAATGAGTCAAGGCATTATATATAAAATTATTTCAAAACTCAGAATTGAGTTTGATCAGAATAAAATTGCTTACGTGAAAAACTCTTAATCATTTTCCTGATGAAGTTACAGAAGTGCAATTTAATGTCTCGTACAGCTGGTGCTTCCTTATCGGTCTCGTTTTCTAAATAAATGCGTGCACCATCTATATACTCGACAAATGTAGGATGTAAGGATTGTGTTTCACGATCTAAAACCGCTGGACTGGAAAAAGATTACACAGATTTCTTTAAAACTTATATATAAAATGTAAACAAATAGAGAGAAGAAAACAAAAAAATATATAATAAAAATATATAAGAAATATATAACTCACCAGATGCCGAATGTTCCATATTCGGCAATTAATTCCAGTACTCTTACTAGCTGCAATCTCAAAGCATCGCGTCTTCTTCGCCGTCTCATATTTTCCTGTTTCCGATCCACCGCTTCCCGAATGTAAGGAACCAATTCTTCCATCAAGTCTCTGTCGCAAACGTAAGATGATCAAGAAATGTTTTGCAATTTATTTTAACTCATAGAGAATTCTTCAAATGATTCTTTCAAAATGAAAATGTGCTTACTTTAAAGCATCAGCATTCACTTTTCCAATTGCCTGCACCGCAGCATCTCTGACGTCGACAGCCTCGCATCTCAGCAAAGGTACGGTCAGCTTATACAAGGCTGCCGGGCTCGCGTTTGTGCCAGGTGATTTGTTATCACCACGTTCTGCGGATAAACTGTCTGGCGAAGAACTGCGAAAAAAATACTACTATATTTCACCACTTACAAACTAATTACATTAGCTTTCCTTTATACAATTCGTAAATTAATAATTTTCTATGTGCGCTTAAATATATCCGTCAAAGTTTAATTTGAGAAAAAAGCGATCGGGAACGGTCGTGAGGCTAGGCAAGGATGGCAATACGCAAGATTGCACAAAAAAAATTGTTAGGCCGGCAAGAAAGCTCGAGCACGAAGCTGAAAATTCAATGAAAAAAAAAGTATCAAACTGTGTTGCGTTATATAAAAGAGTAAGAAAAGAGACGAAGATTCAACAATGGAAAATACAGAGTGCGATTACCAACGACCGTTCAAATCCCGGGTGACATCAAAGGAAGCATGGTCGTTTTTGTTTGCGATTATTAATCTCTCAGGCTCACCTGGTACGCTTGTGACGGGTGTAGATGCCGGAAATGGACGGTACAGAAAACCGACCCGGCAGGGTCTGCGCCCCGCCGAGATTCTCCAGGCTCTGACTCAACTCCTTACTCATGCACAACACACCAAACTCCACCGTATGCTGACCACTAGAGTATGCAATACAGTGTACCACCAATGCTCCTTGTATCAGACATTATTTACTGCTCAAAAAGTCTACTACTCTAATATCTCCCAGAGAAGGAAATAAAGATGTACATGTACGAGACATAGAACGATAGGAGACAGCATGCGAGAGATGTGGTGTTGCGAAAAATAAAGCGACGTGTGTATGTGCGTAGAGGAAAAGGATAGAGCAGATATGGATCCCGCTCCCGAATGCAACACGCGAATTTGGTACGAATTGGTGCCAGTACGTGATGGCAGAATCGCCATTGTAAAATGTGCACAATATTAAATAGAGTATATATTGTGTATAGTAATAGATATATATTTTATGTGCATTTAATTAAAAAGATATAAAAAAAAAAAATTATAACTCGATACTTGTGACAGTGTACAGGATTAACATTTAAAATGAAAAAACTATAAATTATTTTACAATTCTGTAAAATATACTTAATGTAACATTTCCCGAGACAAATAAATAAAGATGTTTCTGTGGAATGATAGGTACTGTGATGTGATCCAACACCAATTGATACCAAGTGATATTGATTTTATTCTGCATGACTCACTTTTCTTAGATACACTTAAAGCTCTATATATTATTTTACTAAACATGAGCTTTTAATTATTCACGATCTTATTTGAGTATCTCAACAAACTACGTGTAAATACAAATCGCATGTAAAGCTTCTATCGATGCAAATACATTAATATGAGAAAAAAGCGAGCAAGGCAAGCAAGGTACTTTGCTGCGCTTCTGTTTATTAAATATAAATTTATTTAATTATATTTGCAACGAGCGTAGCGATACACCCAATTACACGTATTTTTCATCGAGTGATATATAATAAGCATGAATAATCGTTTAAATTGAAGCTTTATTGAAAAAATTTAATAATAATAATAATATGTAATGGGATGATCCATATGATATTTGAATACCTGCCATAAATTTTTATATGCTAACCTGAGACTGAGATCTGGACTGGCACACCGAACAACCGGATTTGGCACAGGTGGCACGACTCTATATCCAAAAGTCAAATAATTTTTCCAGATATGCATATAAACGTCTCTCTCGTTTAACGGTTTTCTCACTGTCGTTGAACTTCTCAGTAATGAAGCTCTGTTGTCATTTACCGGACTGTATACAATTTAATGAGTTTTAATAATTTTAAAATTGAAATGTATACCTAATACAAATTAATTACGAAGATTTAATCTTACGTGGGATCCACTACTGAAAACAGAGAGTTTATGCGAGTAAAGACAATAGGCCAAGAATGAGTAACAGCATTTGGACACAATGTGAGTACTCTATCTTTTTCCAGAAAGGCAAATAGACAACTGGCCCATGGATCAGCCCCATTTAAATTAAGCGAAGAAGAACTTTTGGTACTGTTTTCATCATGAAATCCTGCAATATAAAGAAAATATAAAGAAAATATAATATATATATAGTCTGTATACATTAAAAGTATAGGAAATAAAACACTACCAGCTGTCCAAACGCAACTACTTCTATCTGCTATCCATTGTAAATCCACATTAGATGTAGATGCGGCGGCTGCTTTTTCAGCTGGTGGTAACATAGGATAACATTTTTCCAAGACAGCAGGACAGCAAGCATCAATCACATCAATAACAGACTGATCATCTTCAGGTCCTCCTGAGAATGATATGTATATAAAAAATGTATATACTTACATTGCAATGCATTTTGTAGATTTAATTTGGGTCAATGTAGTTACCTAAAGTCTTCATTAAAAGCTTAACTTCGCGAAGAATATGAACAGCCAATCTTCGAGGATAAAGACGACAATTGCACAGCATAACCAATGCAAATCCTTCTACTAGATAGAATATATTTGACACAGGTTCTACTTTCTGTATAAATAAAAAATAACATTGGTATGTATTTTATGCACGTTTTTTTTTACAAATGCTATAAAGAACTAAAAAAATTAGTGCAAACCTGGCCTGATTCGCACTTCTTGATGCCAACATCTACTCGTATATTCACCCGTGTATTATCTACCGATTGTTCCTTAGACCTTATACTAGGACTTGTCAGAGCGTTCTTCCAACTGGTCAGCAGTTGCAACAGCATTCTTGAGCCATTGTCGACAAGTTGTGGGAATGTATCTTGCACGTCTCTAGCTAGGAATTGCGTAAATCCGAACACGACGTCCTGTCGCCAATCGGGAAAATCTAATACTAAGGTTTGCAAACTTTGATATGCCAACGCACGTAATTCCTCGTCCATGTGTACCGTCAAACGAGACAGTAAATCAACTAATTCTGCACCAGTCATTCCATCAGGAATCAGTCGTGGAACAGCGGCAACGCAGGTTCGAAAGAGGTCTATTCGCGGCTTGCGCTCCCCGGTGATCATCTCATCTGGTTCCTTATTCATATTTTGAGTGCTAGTCATCATGAGAGGCCTGCCATAATGAACATCTAACGCACGCAAGATATCAACAAAAACTCGGCGTACATGTGGGAAATACGAAGACATTCCTATGCTTCGTGCAGTATCTTCTGTCAGCATCTAAATTATAAAAACATATTAAATTGCAACTATGTCATGTTTAATAAAGGCATGAATATTATATATACCACAATTACACATATATACTTTATTTAAGAATGTCTTCTTAACACGCATGGTGTTTCCACTTGGTAGTACACCCATAGTACGCGGCATTGGCGGTTCTCCCTCCTTCTGTTGCAAACTATCGGCTACAACGAGGAATGCTCGAAGTCCGATGCTCATACGTTCGGGAGTTAAAATTATTTTTATTGGTCGCCCGACAGACAGCAAGTCGAACACTATTTCACGCATCGCAAAGTCCAGTCTCTCTTGCGCAATAAACTGAATAATCTTCACAAAAATATTCAGCGGAGTATCTCGCGGTACTACCGCTTTTGATCCTTTAGGAAACAGAGAATTCACTATACTCTGCAGTCTGCTTTGCGTAGCCGAATTGCTTTCACATTTTATTCGTATCATATAAACCCAGAGTAGACGATATAATGCCTCTGTAATATGAATACAAAAGATATATATATTCCTATTTTTTAGGAAAATAATACATATAAAATTTTTAATCATACCTAATGCAACGCGACACATCTTTGGATCACGATTCTTCAAGTGAGACAAACACATAGCTAAAAAATAATGCCAATTTTGTAAAAAGAACGTTTTTTGGCTAACACAGAGCAAGCAAGTTACTAATGGAAAAAGTGCTAATCTGTGCTTGGACTTCGTACACATGTCTAATGTTGTTGAATACAACATTTCCACAAAGTTTTTCAGACATGGTACATTCACTTCATTTTTCACAGCAGCAGCGACTGGAACGAGTATTTCAACGAAAAGACCAGCTAAAGCATGTTTAACATCTTTGTCTTTCACTTCTAAAAAGTATTGAGCACATTCTTGCATAAATTGAAATGATGCTTCAAATTCTTCTATTGGTACCATTTTGACTCGGAAAAATTTCATCCCCATCAATAGAGAAATAATACTCTGTGTAGTATGAGGACCTGGCTCTTTAGCTCGTAATTCTTTCAGTTCCACCATAAAACGTTTTCTCACTGACATAAATCTGGATTGCGCCAAAACTCCAATTACTTCGGCATAAAGATCAGCAATAATATGTATATTAGCTGCATTTGGTTCGTTTTGTATGCCTTCTCTGTACTTGAAATGTTTAAAAGCAATATTTTCGATATAAGTTACTAAATCTTCATGCCCAGGATGAAATGGTAATTGACGTAAAACTTCAATCAGCATTAAACAAAATATAAATTCAACAGCAAGATCTCTACGCTCTTGCAAGAGATCCGCTTCGCTTCTTTCAACTGTTTCTACACTTCCCGATACTATTGTATACATAATGCTGAAATATAATATATTTGTTATTAATATATACTTGTAAGATATATTCATTTTTAATTTCCTTACCTTTTTCCTTTTTGGTCTTCCTTTCCAGCAGCAGGTTTTTTATGATCACCACCTTGATCTACAAGTTGACGTTCGTACCAATTGAAGAGTGCTTTCAATATTGACGGTAAACAGTGCTCGGCAACAGAACCGAAAGCCGATAAAAGTTGATCAAATTGTGCATCTTCTCCCCTTTGCAACACTTTTGATAATTGTTTTTCCTGGAAATTAAGCATTCAAACAGTGTTATTTTAATAATTGTTTCAATGATCACTTACATGTTCTGTCATAACAGCTTCCATCTTCTTTTCCGCCTGTGAAGTAAATTCTGCAAATAGGATACGCATCACATATTCTCCAGGTCTTAAATCCATGTCTCCTATTTGCTGCGGCTTCACTGTCTCCTTCTGAGCACCCCAAGGTAATACGACAGTTATTGCACTAACTCTACTCGAACTTGATTCTAAAAAATAGTGTAATTATTCATATATATATATATATATATATATATATGTATGTATGTATATGTACTTTAATATTATTGTTAAAATTTAAGAACTTACCATTACCAGATACTGAGGTACTTGCAGTATAAATGCTGACAGCATCGCTGCTTTCTCCTTGCGTAGTTCCATGAACTGTAAGCAGCTCTTGCATAGGTTCAAATGTGGTTTGCGATGTTGATTCCACTGCTCCCTCATGTAATCCTTCGCTATGTGTTGCTCTTAGTTCTAAGGCTTCTGCAAAAACAATATATGCTCCTGAATGTTTCTACTTATTTGTAAATCCACTTTCATTATATATATTTTAAGCTACTTTAATATACCGTTTTACTTAAAAAAATATATACAAAGCATTTTTTTAATTTCTTTTATATCTCAATATAAATTGTATTAATTTTAAAAGACCATTAAATATTATATCTAATTATATATTAATATTTGTGATAAATGATTATCTAGTATAAAAATATTTCCTCAATTTAATAAAATAATATCGCACAACAAAAAATAGATTAAAAAATGAAGCCCCTCTATTATATAACATAACATAGATATAACAATCATTAACTCAATTATATCAGGCTTGATATCAAGTTGCGCATATATATACAAATCATCAATAAAACGGTAACTTACCTGTCTGGGATTCATTTCCCGCATTTGGTTGTGTCTCTGCACCTGTAGAAAATTCATAAATTCATTAGTTTCGAAATTTATTATTGTATAGAACATTTGAATAACCAACCTTCAGTCATGTTGCTGATTTTTGCCTCTTCTTCAGGCAACACTTATATGTTGAATATCACCACCGTATAATTACATCTGTAATTTATTAGCTTTATTATGAAATAATATCAACATAAAGCACTGTAAACACAAACTGACATTTATTCTTCATAAGAATAAAAACAAAAAGAAAGTCATTTATTTCACTCTAAGCATGTTATGTCATTGAATAACTGATTTATGTAAATAAAATAAATCTTATCTTACAGATATATAAATGTATATATTACGTATAATTAATTAGATACATTCAACAGGAATCCTTAGTTAAACTGGTAGCACAATTTATAGACCGTGTAACGTAACGTTTATCTTAAACATCATATTGGAGAAGTATCTCGCGGCACAAATTATATCCCGAATAATGACGCAGGTCAGCTATTTAATTAATACGCAGCATCGAAAACACAGAATCCGGGATACGTCAAATCGTACAAATCACAGTGATGTAAAATTGCAAAGACTCACTGTGAATTCGCGCGGAACTGTTACTGTGACGTTTCGCCAACACCGACGGATCTCGTATCCATTCGTACATATAACGAAATAATTTGTCGTAAAAAAAGGACGATTCAACGCATTGTTCGACGAAACTCCGGCTCGATTTGCTATTCCGTATTAACTCTCAGCTTTTCTCCACCTCACTATTCCGTCTTTTTCGAAGAGTACGATTTTTTTTTATTCTCATACTGTTCTCATCATCTATTAGTAGGCTACCACTAGATAGCGTTGAATCTGTCTTCTAACTTGTCAAATGTATCAACAGAGTTTCTCGCGCCACAATAATTTTAATAATTGACAAATTGATGAATCAAGTGATTATTCAGTGAATTAAATACAATATTTTGCGAAAATACTTAGCTAACGTTAAACATTTGACTTTATAGTTTAGTTAAGAGCTATATATCTTAAAAAATTTATATTACATATATGCAAATTTATATATACATATATCATATATATATATATATGCATTTTTTTACGGGTATTATTTTACCTTATATATATAGGGTATATATAGGGTAAAATAATACTCG
>JBCEZX010000049.1:69771-83336 GCA_039654345.1 Cataglyphis cursor
ATATATACATAAGCTTATCAGGGACAGCCAACAACTCGATTGCAACCGATCTCACAAAATAATATCGTGAAACAATTACTCTGAACTTTCAAATCCACATTGATTATATTTTGGTATACTGTATACACACACATACACAATAGATTGTTCAATTATTAATAAATAAGAGTTAGTAAAATTAATTAAATTAGAATTTTTTTTTTAATTTACTATATTATTGGTTTAAATAAATTAATAAAAGTCATGAACCGTGGTTTATAAAATAAAAATATGAGCCGATTTGAGCAACGTCAAATCGCAAAATATTGTTACTTTAGAGGAGGCAATAATCGTTCTTGATTATATTACGCTCATGAAGTCGAAGCTTACAACGATAATGACTTTTTCGTTTTTCAGTACCACGTGCTGTCCAAGTGAGACGCGTTTTGCAATTACATATGACTCGCAATGATAACAAAATTGGCTAAGAACGCTTTTTCAGGTGCATTGATCGTTTGGAAAATCGCGGACATGGAACGCAGCCGCAAAACGTGGCAGTCTATCTCAAGGTCGTCACTTAATCCAATACGCGACATTCGAGTCCCCGATCTCGGGGCCGACCTCTAATGAGCCCGAGTTGATAACGTCGGCACGTGATCTATCGTATATTTTTACGAATTATGTATATTGATATGTATCACAGAAAATTTTATTGAAATCTCTTCGCATTTATCATGCGGCTTCCTCATCTTATCTCATCAGATAGATTTATATCGGTATAATGAATATAGCTGAACATGTTGGAAAATTCTTAATTACATAAAAAAGCTTATTTCTTTTATGTAAAAATATTTACCGAATAATGTAATTTTCAAATTAAGATTAGAGAATTTTCTATATAATAATAATAATAGTTTGACAGAAAATGTGTTACTTTAATCATTGGTATAAAGCTAATAATTACATGAGAAAATAAACGCACATCATATTATTTTCCAAAATCTTATGTAGATATGATTCGGTTAATTTTAATAAAATTATTATATTAGAGAGTAAAATATTTCTTATAAATGAATATTTTATTTTTGTATAATTTCTATTTTGCATACATTGTGCAATATAATCTTCCAAATTCTTAAAGATTGAAATATTGTCAACGATGGTAAAGTTTTTAAGACTAAAAATCTAATTAGTTGAAGAAAAATATATAATCATTTATCTGGTAACATTATGATTACTTACTATATATACTTTCTCATTCCATGTTCTTTTTCATCCAGAATGTGGTGTTTATCTCACAATATTGATAAAAATTATTTGATTTGATGAATTATTTGATGCTAACAATAAGCTGAAAATGTGCAAAATATGCATCCGATCATTGTTAGATATCCGAAGGACTGCTAACGAGACTGTAATAGACAATACAAGTATAAATTAATGGCAACATATTGCTTTTTCAATTAATTTTATTTAGATCAATTTTATTTTGTTTTATTTGTAAATTATTTATTGTTTAGTCAAAAAATGCATCTTTAAAAATTAGTATGTCACAATAGATGCTAACCTTCAACATTTAATTAAAACTAAAAATGGACTCTAAATTCATCTACACTTGAAGCGTCTTTTCTATCTCAATCAGTTAGTAGATTCTATTCTAAATTTAATTGTAAGGTCAATGTCAAGTATAATTCGAATTGTATCAAGGTGTTACGTTCAAATCAAGCTCGGATTGAAAGCTCAAAGTAATCGTATTTATTCATGATTTGTTCTCCAACGCATACAGAGAGAAAATGTATCGCTATTGATGATATGTGCACAAATCAAAGGAACGCTTCGTAATCGATATCGACACAAGCGTGTAGTACATTACATGAGTACATAAGCGAGAGACAGCTGATTTTAGCATCGCCTAATCCGCTCGCGCGCGCGCGCGCTTTTCTCACAAATGTATAAATACACTCTGCTTTTTTGACGTTACCCCATTGAACCCTGGCGCGATCCTCCGCAAAGCGATGGCTGTAAGCCAGGATTACGCAAGAGATGCGTCCCGTTGACCTCCTTCTTCGAGGAGAATTGACCTTGCATTTCGTTTTTGTTCTTGACAGGAACGCGCAAGCTCATTCGCGGTCATTTTAAAGGACTAAAGTACCATCAGCTTGTGCCCTGAAAATAGGTGAAGACTCGAGATACTTTTACATCACGCAATCACGTGGTCATAATTAGTTAACATTTAAATTGGCAACAATGAACTGATATAATTCAAACTTTTAAAATCTTGCTAATCAATAAATAGAAAATAAATATTAAATTTAATTTGTTTAATGTAATATCTAAAGTTTATATATTATCTCAAAGAATACACATACACGCATGCGCGCACACACACACACACACACACACGTGTATGTGTATAAAAGTTGTACTAAAATTTTTACTTTAATAATTATCTAATAATATACTACTTAGATTAAGCAAAACTAATTTATAATTAACTTTAATTAAGAATGCGAGAGAAGCCATCACCAAAGACTACCTGTTATAACTGCTAAGACTGCTAGTTTTTATTAGCCCTTTCAATTAATATATTTCATTCATTAGATTAATCTTCAAATGTTCTTCGTAACCTCGTTACATTGTTATAAAATATTCTTTCATTATTATAAAATATTCTTTCTTTATATATATATACACTTATACACACTTTTACTAATATTTTATTAATCGAAAGAAACAATTGAAGAAGCGATAAATTGCGATTATATTCCAAAGTTAATTTTCCCGCCATCGGAGGAAGTTCAAAATTTCGAATACCCGCGACGGATCACGGCCGCGATAGGCCGGTCACGGCCGGACGGGACGTCGTCGTCGTCGTCTCGCGGCGCGAGAAGGAGCGGCTTTCGAACGCGGAATTTGCGCGGGTCGCGAAAGATCGGGCGGACGTGAAAGGTAACGCGGCGTATCGCCAAAAGATCGACCGTGAAAAGATAAAGGTTGCGAATTCGGGCGGAAGCCCGGCCCGAGTGTCACGGTCCCGAGACACCACAGGTACGTGACCCGCGATGACGTGCGGTAGCGATTTCGTAGTTGCGCAGATTGATACACGTGACATGCGCGGCTATTCTTAGCGAAGGGTCCCGTCCGTTCGCTCATGACGAGCGATCTCTGCCTCGCTCACTCGTCGTCCGGCGCGCGTCCGAAGCACTTAGGCATCAGGAGTCTCTCCTCTCTCTCTCTATCCTTTACGTTATCCGTATTTCATTGACACACACGCACCCAACACTTCACGATGTCTGGTCTCGCGGATCCCGTGGCGTTCGCAAAGGATTTCCTCGCTGGCGGTGTGGCCGCGGCGATTTCCAAAACCGCCGTCGCGCCCATCGAGCGAGTCAAGTTGTTGCTGCAGGTACAGCATATCTCCAAGCAGATAGCCGAGAATCAGCGTTACAAGGGTAAGTTTATGTGTCTATATATATATATATATATCTTTCTTTTTTTTTTCTTGTCCCATGTCTAAGAGAATCATGCGAAAAATACTGGCCGCGTCTCACGCAGACGGTAACGACACAAGAATAATGCGAGAGGGACGAGGCACGGGCATACCGCGTGAAATTGTCCCCAGAAAACCCGGTACCGTTATTGCGGCGCGTGGCGGAATGGCATGAATGGCAGCCCCATGGAACATGTGACAGTAGCCAGTAATCTCGAACGTGCCATTGTTCCCAGGGTGTGCAAACCTGCAAACACGAGCAGGTTACAGCATGACTCGATAGAGGAGGGAAGAGATGATATGGCCATTATGTAATGCCGTTAGAAGTAGTAACGGATGCCTCGTATATCTCGCGCGCGATAATCTCGCTAGAATATATATCGCGTCAAGAAATTCCGCGCATTTATATAACAAAGGTCGAATCCAAATTTCGGCAACTTACATTACATAACTTACGTCGGCCACGCCGAGGCCGATCGCATATAGACACTCTTCATTCTCACGATGGATCGATATTTCAATAAAACGCATCGTTCAGAGCCAGATGGCAGCGCGTGGCTTCTCCTTCGTTCTCTTAACAGTCTTAACCCCGATCGATGACGGTGCGGTCCAACATGGCCGCCTTTTCGTCGACCACGAGACCGGATTCTTCTGTCTACTTCTACGCGTCACGAATTCATGCCGTCCATTTAGATCTTAAGCTGATTCATTCATATCAAGCAGGAAACACGTTATCGAGACGGTCTCGTCTCGATTTATAAAAAAAAAAAAATACTTAGAAAAATGTCATTATCTAAAATCGGCGGTAAAATTTAATCGGTACATTAAACAATTGTGGTTATTGAATGAAATTGCTCGATGAAAAAACGAAAAAATCATAACTAAAACTTCTTATCGATTCGCCGCAATCTTTTTGATTGTTATATGTATATAGTTAAAATGTGACTATTCGTCAATTTTTAGTGCCAGTAAAATTGTATTAAATTTTAATATTATATAAAAAAATCTTGCATACATTTTTATTTCCCAATTTCTGAAACATTTAAATAACGTTAAAAATATAAATTTCATATATGTATATGTTTATTTTTACATTATATTTTATATATATGTATATTATATATTATTTTCTTTTTCTTTAGGTATGATTGATTGTTTCGTTCGCATCCCAAGAGAACAAGGATTTCTTAGTTACTGGCGTGGCAATTTTGCCAATGTGATCAGATATTTCCCAACGCAAGCTTTGAACTTTGCTTTTAAAGACAAGTATAAGCAGGTTTTCCTTGGTGGTGTTGATAAGAACACTCAGTTCATGCGTTATTTCCTTGGGAATCTCGCATCTGGTGGTGCTGCAGGAGCTACATCTTTGTGCTTTGTCTACCCACTTGACTTTGCCAGAACTAGGTAAATAATTACTCAATGCATTTTAAGTCGTATCAGCACATCAACACAAAAATTATTATTAACCAATAAGTAATTAGTAATTTAGAGAGGTGAATTGTATTGTAATTTAATTTTATTTATAATTTTTAATTTTATATATTTTTATAAGTACTTTTTTTTTCATTTAAATTTGAATATTTAATTAATGAAAAATAAATAATATAGCCTTTATTATTAGTGTATATTTACATGAGTAAATTGTATCAGAGTAAAATGTCATTAAAAAAATCAATTTTCTAGCAATTAAGTTTCTAAAAATTCATATTATTGATACTAAAAATTATTGTTGCATTGTCATGTGTTAGGTTGGCTGCCGATGTAGGCAAGGCCGGTGGCGAACGTGAATTTACAGGATTGGGAAACTGCTTAACTAAGATCTTTAAAGCTGATGGGCTCATCGGTCTATACCGTGGCTTTGGCGTCTCGGTGCAGGGTATCATTATTTACCGTGCATCTTACTTCGGTTTCTATGATACTGCCCGTGGTATGTTACCAGACCCCAAGAAGACTCCATTCCTTATCTCATGGGGTATTGCCCAGGTGAGAAGACAATTTTAATTTTGTTGTTCGTGTAGACTCGTGCAGTTTCATCAAACTGTCTCGCTTATTCATTAAAATCTGTTGCAGACCGTAACCACTGTCGCGGGTATTGTGTCCTATCCATTTGATACAGTACGTAGGCGTATGATGATGCAGTCTGGCCGTGCCAAGACTGACATTCTGTATAAAAACACTCTCCACTGTTGGGCCACTATTTACAAAACGGAGGGTGGTAGTGCTTTCTTCAAGGGCGCATTCTCCAACGTTCTCCGTGGTACCGGCGGTGCGCTCGTACTCGTGTTGTACGACGAGATCAAGAATCTTCTTTAAAGCGCTAAAACGATCCTCGTCTCATTACTTTCACAATCACAAACATCGTCATTATTATCCATACCATCCGATTTGATAGCGATTCCCAGAGACAGAAGACTTGCTGTCAGTAACATGAACAAGTAATTCAGGCCGAGGACGTTCGACGTAGCAACTTGTAAAATGCATAAAACTCGACAAAAATTGTAAACGTAAAAAAAAATAGAAGAGAATCTGCTTAACTTATTGCCGGATTCAGTATTTTCTTGCAGCGGTTGACATTACGCGTATTTTCATATTCTATTATCGTAAAAATGACGAAAAGGCAAATACAATCGCGGAGGTATCGCGAACACCTCTTACCTGGAAAACGTTCCACATATACGCGTTGAAATAAATAGACCGGTCAGGATATTGAGTACTGAAAGTAATAATTTAGTGAATCAAGTCAGCGCACGCGAAATCGATGAGAGAGGGGGACGCGCGACGAAATATTACGACGATAGCGGGGCGCGTAGCTTGGGCCGCCCCCCGCCCTTATTCTCGGCCCGTTGTAGATAATTCATAATTCATAATTAATAATTAATAAAATATCATTTTAATGATATCAGCCAGTCCATTAAATTTTGGTGGACGATAATTTAATTTCGCACTCCAGACAATTATGTATAAGATAAAGGACGGTTACTCAGAATGTATGCATCTAATCTGTTCATGTTAGGATGCATGCAGGGAAAGCAGCAAATCAATAAAAACGATATAAAATTTCATACATTCGGAAATTTTTGTTTTACCCTGTCAATAATAAAAATTTATTTGAAAACTGGATTTAGTCTTCCCTTTCTTTTCGTATAATATATCTAAATAAAATTATTTAGCTAATTGAATTATTTTAGTAAAAATTAAATTTAAATAAATATATTAAATATCTTGTTTCAATCTGTTATTAATTTCAGTTAGCTTAAGTAATCCAACATGCTCTTAATATTTTTGTAACATCAATTTCTTTTTTATTTCTTTGAAAATTTGAGAAAGAATTTTATATATATTGAAAATAACTCTTCTCAATTTTGATATATAAAACATCTTATTGATATATGATACATTAAACACGTTTATTTATTATTTTGTCTCAAAACATTTATTATCTGGTCAAGGAAAGAGTATGTGCTTTTGGCAATTATTTACTGATTTATTGAGTAATTAGATAAAAAACATTTAGACTGTTACTTCCTTTTTGCATAAAACTTTATGGAATGCTTTACATATATGCAATTGAGCACACTCTTAACGTAATCAGATAGCATATACAAATTATATTTATGTAAACTAGAAATATACAAATCAATTTATACTATATGCTTACTGATATTGTCTTACATTTATAGAAGGTAAATTTTATATATATGTATATACTTTTGTTTTTGTACAAAAATTTCTACCTGACAACTAACATTCTAAAACAGGAATGACAGAAAAAAAATATGGAACATGATATATATGATTGTTTTATATACAAGTTTTAAACAAAAATGTGTTGAATGTATTTTTAAAGTTAACATTTAAATTATATAATTATCATACAGTTGTCCTATTGGAATCACCTGCTATTATGTCCAAAATTCGACTGATACCAGGCATATTCAATATAGTTCCTAATAAAGGTACCCTTCGCAGGAAATTTATTGCTACTGGTAGAAAACCACTGGAATAAAAAAAAAATTATATAATAAATTATATTTTTACAGAAATAATTCTTGTATAGTCTAGTGACAAGTTTATTAAAATGCATCACACTTACCTAAATAGCAATACAAAGCCATAAGTTTCTAAAATCATTCCCACAAGGGGCCAGCCCATGAGCACTACAAAAATACCTCCTAGGAATGAGACACTGGCTTTCATTTTATGTCTTTGAAAGAAGAAATTTAAAGTTCTCCATGGCCCGATTACACACGCAAGTCCCGATATAAACAATAGCTATAAAGAACAATTTAAAAAGAAGTGTATCTAACTGTGTAGAATTTGTATAAACAAATAGTAAGAGTATAATCTTACATTTCCAATAGCAAGTAAACCCTTATCAAAGAGTAATAGTACACCAAGGAATAGAAAAGAAATACCAAATCCTGCCAATCCTACCCCGATTTCTGAAACACATCCCTTATAGTAAAATCAACAGCATTTAATCATTGTTTCAGATATTTGCCGGCTTATTGTTACAAGTCACAAGTACGATCAATATTGGTTCGTGAATCTCTGCACTCACTCTGTGTATCCGTGATTTCGAACATTATTTACAAATTGTTCTTCGTGAAAAACGTGCCCGATACAACTGATTTTATTTGTTTGCATATATCTACTGCTTACATATGAGCGGAGAAAAACTTAACCTATATCCACGTCATTGGTTATGATGGAGCACAAATTCCCTCTAACACAGGTTATTATGGAGCTTCGTTAGCTGTTTCGTGAACGCCCTTTGTATATACATATAACATATACGAATAAAAATTTATCAGGTCATTTTATTTTTTATTAATTTATATCATACTCATTTATCTCACGGAAATCTGTCTAAAATCATACAAAATCATTTTTTAAATTTATATGATGACTAGAATCAATCAATACTTAAGCACAATACATAGTATATTGTGACTTAAGTTTCAGTTCAGTTATCAATCCAGTTAGCAATTTACTCAATCCCATACTGATATCCTGATTACACATCTCGACTGATTTCGATCTCGATTTTTTTATCTGTAATATGCAAACATCAAATTAAAAAACAATTTTCAATCAAAGTGCATTTTCTATTATAAGATAATAAATTATAATATTATATTCTATTATAAGATAATAAAGAATATGCAATTTATAATGATATACATTTGTCAAATGTAATTACAAAAACATACAATATAATATAAAAAATATATTTTTTACAAAAAGAATTATAAAAATGGAATTATAAGTTAATATACATTGCTAACCATTCTAGCCTTTAATATGTGTATTTTCAATTTCTATTGCGATAATTGACTGTTACTGCTATTTCCATAATTCGAATATCAGCGGGAATTGCCCGCTGATATTCGAAATGGCGAAAGAAATGGCGGATCGATCAAACGTTGCTATTACCAGAGAGAAGCCTGAGAGCGGCCAGTCTTGGCGTTTTTCGTACGATAGCTCTCGGTCCCGTACAGCAGCGCCTCTACGTCCATTTTACGGCGGCTTGGAACTACAATGCCACGTCCATTTTCAGGCAGGATAAAACAGCCAGTTGGTTGGTTCACTTCCGTGCTATTACTGTATCCTGTATCACTATTGGCTGCGTTACAATATTAACTGCCAGCAGTACTGAAACTGAAAACATATATTTTACGTCACGTACATTATAGATTTTCAGTACTAGTAATGAATATCGGAACGCAGCCTGTATGTCCAAACTCTTATTAGATGCGTTCGAGAACGTCACCCGGATGCATCCAATATTATAGTTGACGTGACGTAAACTATAATATTGGGTGCACTTGGGTGCCCGGGTGACGTTCTTGAACCTCGCAGTCCTACAGGGACTCTACAAAAGTGCGCTCTCGGCGCTCCCCGACCCCGACCCCCGAATGCAGCCTTCAGAACACGAGAACGCTAGGCTAGAACGCAGCGCACGATCGAGTCGCGAACGTTTCGCGTGATACGCCAACTGGGTTTTTGATGATCCTCGTGACAGTTGCTCCGCGAAGAGATCGATCGAATTAAACGATTCACGAAATATTTATGTGAGAACGCAATCCTACACATGGTCTCGGTGATGCAGCCATATATGGTGAGTTCGATGGCGTATTAGATTTGTACGCGGTCTCCGGTAAATGGTCATTTGACGTTCCAACAGATCTCGTAGAATTTTATTATTACTGTTATTCGTAAGATAAAATTACACCACGATCTTTTCGCGATCTTATAGGACATCGAGAGTTCGAGGAGTTATATCGATGAACTATATTCACCAGATCCGCAGAAATGTCTGGAGGCGATTATGTGAGTGTAAATTGCACTTAACCTTAAGTATGTAACGTAATTTGTTTCTTTCGATCAAAAATTTTTTTATCTGATACGTGAAAATTGTATTAACTTTTAGCAACACGAATATTTTATTTTTTTTTTTTCAGTTGCCTCAAGAATTCGGTGATTGGTAGCAACAGACAAAAGGGTTCTGTTATAGCTCAGGGTGTAGTACCTCGGCTTTTGCAATTGCTTGGAGATACATCTGGTACTATAAGCGATCGTGTAAGATTAGAATCTGCGGTAACTTTGGGCTCTTTAGCCAAAGGCACAGACCAGCATGTATTGGCGCTTATAGATTTAGGTGTAGTTCCATTGCTTCTTCAAGTCTTGCTTTCCGCACCAACTCCTGAGATTTCTATGGATGGCAAGACAAAGATATTGGACCAATTGAATGAAGCCTGTTTGCGATGTCTGCGTACAGTGTTCCAGCATGCAGCAGCGCCAGTTCACTCGATTTACCAAGATCCTGCATTAGTACCACGATTGTTGTCCTTAGCAAGTCGATCAGTTACCTGTCAAGTCTGTGTCGCGACGATTTTGACTACAGCATGTAAGGTAAAGAGATAACATAAAACTTGTGAAATAAAAAAAATATTAGAGTCACGAAGAAACTAATTTGCAAACTTGCTTATTAGACAACAGAAGAACAAAATGCTCTATCCAAAGGCGGAGCAGTAGAAACGTTGGCAATGCAATTGGATTCCCCTCTGTCCGACATTCAATTACCAGCTTTGGCCTGCTTAGCAAACATGTGTTACCAGAATCACATGGTATCTGTTATGGTTGCATCAGCCAGCACGAACAATACCGTCCATGGTAGATTGGTACCCGTGGCATTAGGCCAATTAATGGGACGTGAAAAGAGCTCGTTGATACAGCTCGAAGCGGCAAGATGCATCGCGTATATGCACAGAGCCGGCGCATTGCCATCTACCGATCCGCGAGTGGTGTATCGCGCATTGCCGTGTCTCGTTCGATTGTGTCATCGAGACCGACCACCACGCGAGAGAGTCGCCGCAGCCGAGACACTTGCATACCTTACCGAAGTTGATACAGATCTGCAGCGTTTAGCATCTATCAGTAATCATCTGATACCGACACTGGCAGAGCTGCTCAGACCACATCCACAAGTAATCCACGATTATATATATTAATATATATTATTTTTTTATTTTTGGTGTTCATGTAAAAATGTATACGATTTTCTGTTCCAGGTCCAGGATGCAACATTAACACAAGATATGCGACAAGCCGCGTTTAGAGCATTCGCATCTCTCGGTGCTAACGATGAAGACATTCGAAAGCGTATTATTGAAACAGAAAGTCTTATGGAGCAAGTTGTCTCTGGTCTTCAGGATCCCGGCGGATCCCGCGTTCGTTTAGCCGCGGTTAGATGTTTGCACTCTCTTTCGAGGAGCGTGCAACAGCTTCGCACTACGTTTCAGGATCATGCAGTGTGGAGGCCGCTTATGCAGTTGTTACATGGAGCAGACAAGGGGTTGGAGGGTAAAATATGATAATACATTTACAATAAGCATATTACAAATTATACTATAATAGATATTGACAGACATTAATGAACATGTATCTTGCATGCATATATTGCATGTAAGATACAGCATAGTATATTTAGTCTTAAATTTCGAAATAACAATTTAATCAAAAAGGAAAAGAAAAACATTGAAAAAAAGTATTCATATACATTGTGAATTATTATCTTTCTTTATTCTATATAAGAACCAAGAGAACTGTAGTATAATAAAAATACACGTATCGAAAAAAAGTTCGTCACCTTTTAAATTTTTTTGTTGAGATTGGTCATATTAACACTTTGCAAAAAAGCAAAAAATCTAGCAAATATTTCGAGATATAACAAAATTAACATGATATGTAAATTTAAAATGGGGCGACGTATTTTTTTTATGCGTATAGATGAAAACAATGAATACATCCCTATTCTCTTTTCTCTATCTGCATTGTAAGATCATTTTTTCAAAAGAAGAAAAGGAATAAAGAAATCAATGCTTATAATTAGCTGTTATTATTAGTATTCAATCATCGATTATGAACTACTATTAATATTGTTATAATTATTGTACTATAGGTAGAGGCGAAGGTGAAGGTGATTTATTAACTGTTGCCTCGAGTACTTTATGTAATTTACTATTGGAGTTTAGTCCGAGCAAAGAACCAATTCTCGAATCTGGCGGAGTAGAGTTGTTGTGTTCTCTCACTAAACGACCCGAATCGGCACTCCGACTGAATGGTATTTGGGCCTTAATGAATGTGGCTTTTCAAGCGGAGCAACGTGTAAAGTCGCAAATACTCTCGTGCCTGGGCACTGATCAAATCTTTCGCCTTCTGGCCGATCCAGAGTTGAGCGTATTGATGAAAACGTTGGGGCTATTACGAAACTTGCTCTCTACTAAGGCTCACATAGATCGTATAATGGGCGAGCATGCTACTCACGTCATGCAAGCGGTTATCTTAGTACTGGAAGATCCAGAACATCCAGCGGATGTCAAGGAGCAAGCGCTTTGCATTTTAGCAAATGTCGCTGACGGTGATCGAGCTAGAGATCACATTATGGCTAACGACGACGTGCTTAAGAAACTTATGGATTACATGGTTCGTATAGTATATTGTTATTAATACTTCAATATTTTATTGTTTCTATCAATAGAACTTCTTTCTGGATTTTATAAATAAGCCGGCGTTGCTCATGTTTATGGACGGTTGTTTTATTAATAGGGTGGAATAACAAAAAAATTTTGATTTTGATCGCTGTAAGCTCGGTGATGCCAAATATGTGTACTAAATCGATAAAAAATATTCGCATCTTATCTATTAATTTAACTTGAATAATTGATATATTAATTTAATAATTATCTCATATGTACAGTGTATATATTTTATATAGATGCATAGCAATGTGAAACTACAAGTCGCAGCAATTTTTTGTGTATGTAACCTAGTCTGGAGAGACGAACCCGGTTCTGCACAACGGCAAGCACGTCTAAGAGAATTAGGAATTTATCGTATCTTGCAACAATTACGTCACACGAAAGATACTCAATTGTTGGACAAGTATGAATGATAAATATTATGCTCCATCCATTATTGTCACTTATTATAAACACATGTTAACAAACCTCCTTATTATTTCCATTTCAGAGTCAAGACTGCCCTAGCGCAATTTTACGAGCCTTGAACTTGAAACATATTTCCGATGAAGATTAGATTTCGGATGATTTCAAGTGTCTTTTTTATATTTGAAATACATTACGACTTTAACATTAATACTGTGATTACCTCGGTTGATGATGTATAAGTACTTGAAAGTTATAAACAAGATGATATTGAACAAAATGATATTTCTGAGCCTATGCCTGTAACTCTGTCTGTAGTATTTATTTAATTTAATACAAAAAATAACGTGAAAAAATATATACAAATTCTTTGTCTTTATTGAAAGATATGTGTTTAATATCTATTAATTTAAAACATTAGTTTACAAGCAGAGGCTTCAGACGTTATGGATTGATATGCAATAAGAAAAAAAAAATTAAGAAAATAAATAAAATCATGAAAAAGATTTGAAATAAACAGAAAGTACATATACTTATGTAGTATACTTTCATTCCTTTGTGTGGAAATGTCTATTAGAACACTATGAAGAAATCCATAATAAATTTATTTATATTGAAGATTTTGTAATATATATTTGATATATATA
>JBCEZX010000049.1:126708-155795 GCA_039654345.1 Cataglyphis cursor
ATATATAAACAAGCGTAAAATTTTTTATATTATTATCAACAATAATAATTAAATATATAATTCAATGATAATTGTTTATATTAACTTACATCTCACAGTTCGTTTTTATTTTTACATATATTATAGAAGGCACATCCCTAAGTAACACGCACTTTAAATTTTGTGGCGCTTTCTTCTAGTTTTTCATAGATATGTGATTTTGAAGTATTATAATTTTCGCATTTATTTCTGTGATCTTTTCACTATATCTTACTTGCGTGTTTTTTTTGTTTGCATTTGCGTCACTGTCAGTATATTTTTGCTAAGAATTTCTTTTGTTTACATTTAGAGTTGTTTTTATGTTACTGCTAGTACGCTTCAGAATCGTTTACTTTACTCACAATTGTTACTCTACGCAAAGCAAGGTTCAACGCAAATCTATGTGTCTAGTTTTTAGATAGATAGGAGTTTTCTCCCCCTTTCCCCAGGGGGGGGGGGGAGGCGAAACGCCCCACGCACTTTTATACTTTTTAATGCAAAGTAAGGTTCCACATGTGTTCCACTTTATATTTACGCATTAAAAATATATGCGTGGAGACAGTATGTTTCGCCCCTCTTGCGGGGGACTCCACTATAAAATAATTAAACACAGGTTTGCGTTGAACTTCGCTTCGCGTGGAAAGTGGGAAAAATCCAAGGAGCTTTGTCCCCGGAAATGTGAACAAACACTTTTTCCACGTGCTTTAAGCAAATACAACATAAGCAAACTTTATTTTTCTTTATTTATTAACAGAAAGAGCTTAAAATTGTGAAACTTTAAAATTGCATATCTCTGGAACTAGAAAAGAGCGCCACAAAATGCGTGTTACTTAGAAATGTGCCCTCTATAATATATGTAAAAATAGAAACGATCCGTGAGGTATAAGTTAATGTAAACATTTACCAATTTGATATTAATTAATTCTTTTGATAATTCTCTGATTTTTTTACAAAAACGTCCCAATGTAATGTGAAGTTATAGTAATGTGACATTTTATAAAATTATAAATTATATTTAAGAAATTATATGTACATTAAGATTATATAAGATATATATTTTAATACATAAATTATTTTATTAAATTTGTCATACATAATTATTAAAAGATTTTTTAACTTTTACGAAAATTTATTAACATTATGTTTTTCTACGATGCATATACATTGCGTCGATTTGATATAAAATTCTAATTCTGTGGTTTTATTTTAAGACAAAAAATTATTAAATATGCTTCCTTTTATGATTAAGAATTTATATCATTAATTAAATTATCACTTACTTGCATATTACTACTAATATAACTCGGAAATACATCATATATTATTAATATGAAATGTTGGAGAATGTTTTCACAGAAAAAATACTATATTTTTAGATTTGGGATTACTATAAAGTAATTATTATTTCATATAAAAATTTATAATAACATTATTAAAAATTAATAACAATGTTATAAAAAAATTAAATCTAAGAAGAAAATATTATATGTTTAATATTTTGTTCTGTGAGCAATGCGACAATATTTAATGTATAAGATTTGCTTATAATATATTAATTGTGGATTAAATGATTAATGTATTAATTTACGCAACGTTATTTATAAACAAAGTAATTGAATAAATTACGTAAATTACGTCAATACTGAGAGAAATTGACAGATTTATCAGACAATTTATTTATGCATCTATTTATTCGTAAACAAGATAGATAGGCATCGACTATACAAATGTTTAATTCTATCTGGATAATGATAGAGTATGTCGGCACGCTGTATTTTCTCGCTCGTTACACGGGACTCTATTATTTCGCGCTTTCCACCTAATTGTGCCTTCGCTCGCAATCGTAATCTAGTGCATTCTCTCTCCCTCAGTTTGACGTCATTCCGTTGAAATAGTTGATTCAGAAAGTTGCACGCTCCACTGGTTAAATTCTATCGGCGGTCATTGACAGTATGAAGCTTAAACGATTTGTTTTTCTGCTTATCCACTCAATTACAATCACGTTCAGCCTTCAAGGCTATGCGTAAAGTCAGAAACCAGTTTTCGCGTATTTTTCAATAGAATTATTTGTTCATAACAGATCGCGTTTTGTCTAAAATTGCTTAATATTTTTCTTACGACAATATTGCTATTAACTACAGATGGACTTGACATGAATGTAATGAATAATGTCTTCGTCACATATCCTTGCGATTTGATAGGGGAGTAGTTTGTAAAGGTATTTCATCGTATACATGCTCCGTGTTATGGTCAAAGTTGGTCTGCAGACGTATCAGAGTTGCTGATGGTCGATCGTAATGGCTGTCTTGTAATAGATCTATGATTCACAATATATATATACAGTATATATATATATATATATATATATATATATATATATATTATATAGATTATTTACTGTCACTGTTACTATCTATTTAATCTATTAGATTCTTTTTACTAATTTAATGGACGCTAATTTTCTTTGTAACTGTTATGATATTGCTGCTCTTTTGCAAGTACGATAAATTTTATGAAAAAATGAAAACTTACCGCGAAGATTACCGGAAATTCGCAGACCGATTGTAGCAGCGCCATTAGCATAAGTATTCAAGGACTCAATGCCGTCGACAGTCAATATCGTTTCCGGTTCCGTACTAGTAGCAAATATGGGATTCACACGAATCGGAGGTGCTAAAATCGTAACGAAATCGGCAGATATACATATACGTACGCGTCGGTACAAAAGAGTTGATTAGTGTACAAAGAACTAGGTGATCGTAAGACCGATTATATAGCTTCTTCGCTAGTTATGACGGTCAAGATTATCGTCGCGGTCGTTACATGGCCAGATCGCAGGTCAAGGACATACGGATTTCACTAACATATCAGAACGAAGAAGAGAATGTAGCATCAAGTGAATGTAATGCTCGATACTCACGAGGCAGGCTAGCGTTCACCATTGTGGACAATCTTCCGGTGTTCACGCTTTTGCTTTCTTGGATCTTGGTTTTCTCGTCGTCGTAAACGGCAAGACGAACGGTCTCGAACAGTTTGGAACGCATGTGGAGAACCATAACCACCGCGAGCGAGGTCAGACCGAGGGAGACGATCGCAGCCACGACGATTAGAGCGATGTCTAATGGAATTGGCGCAGATGTCTGAATGTCGTCTGTGATTGAAATAAAAATATTTTGTTTTATAAAGTAGTAGATATCGAATGTAAACGCATGAAATGTAAAAATATTTTTATATAAATTTTCCAAGTATCCCTAGGAATAATACCTTTATGAACGGTTTTTACATAATTGATATTTGGTACGCTGATACTTTCGTCATTTTGTACGTGTTTGAGAAACGCATTCTTTGTTTCAAAATTTTGCCTATCTTTTTCGATGTCCCTTCTGCGTTCGGGAACGGAGACCAATACAATTACAGGTCGAGCAGTGGTCGAAAGATTCTTTATTCGCGTTCCGTTTGTTGTAGCTTCCTGAGGAGGGATCGCGATCGAAGCTGTTGCCGGACTTGTTGTTTCTGGAATATAATTTGTGTCATTCCTACTGTCATCTACGGATATAAAATTAAATGTTATAACATTTTACAGTATCGTTAATTTATATTATTAGTCAATTATTAAATATTAAATTAAAAAACAATCTATTGTTTACATGAGAAGAATACTATATATTAACGATTATCGATTACAGCAGTGTAATCGTTAAATGCATAAACATTATTAACAAATAATTTTTTTGTGCTCTCTAAAAGCTTGAAGAGCCATTTCTACATCTGTGGAAAGAACGATTGCGCAACACACACATACAAATGCTTTCTTCGGTAAACGTATTATCTCACCTTCTGTCTGGCGCTCGATAGTCGCATGCGGCGCCGAGATAACTTCTGTGTACTCCATGTTACTAATTTTGCGTGTTTGTACGCGTTCAGTAGTAGAGTTTTGCAAATAAGTGGGTGACGTTTGTTCGACTAAAGCGGCGTCATCCTTTGTGCATTTTCCGGTTACGGCATCGCAGTTATTGTCTCGGTTTTGACATGTGCAGTTGTTTGCGCAATCTGGACCCCATTGGCCGATTATACAATGCTCTTGGCACCTGCAGAAAAATAATCACTTTAACAGTATAATTTTTACCTTAACATATTAAATATTTTGCTGCCTTAATTTATTGGCAAAAGCTTTTGTTTATGTGAGATTTTTTAACCGCTTACTGAGGTCCTTGCAATCCTGGAGAACATTGACAAGCGCCATTTATAGGATTACAGATGTAATTTTTATCGCATTTGCATACGTTCGTACAGTATAGACCCCAGGTTCCTATAGGGCATCCTGCAAGATAAATTAATATTCAATGTTTTATAAATATATAACACTTTAATATTTATAAGAAATGATGTCTAATATATATTTATTCTATATTTTCAAAAAAAAATTAAATTATTTTAAACTACAATATCAATATATTTTATGGATATTTTAAACTATAATTTATATATATGATATATTTCTCTATAATATATTACTATGCATGGAAATTACGCTAATGATATAACGCAAATAATTAAATGTTATTGTCGAAATTAAACAAGTCTCTCGAAATAGTTGTAAAATATATTTAGGAAATATTTTTACGATGAATGAGATTATCATTGTGCGAATATCTTTTATAAAGCGTTGACGTCACGATTATGTTATATGTCATGATATGGAACATTGTATCTAATCGATTCCATACCGCCCACGACCTTCTTGAATGTTCATGGGAAAGTAGCGGCTTCGTAACTTCCGGGCTTCCGCAACTTTCGAAGCGATTGCATTGACGCAACCATTGCATGCAACTTTTGCTTGTTCGATAATGCGATAAATCTATAATTTTGTTATTGATAACTCATTTTGGTCTTATTTTAAAAAAATATAAAATAATTTCGGTAAATTCAAATATTGCAAAAAGCGTAAAATTAATTAATGTTAGTAAGTGTTAATATTGTATAAATAACAAAAATAATTGATTGAAATTGGTAATATGAAAAAGCAAATATTGTTTTAAAAATCTTCTATTTATGCATTCTAGTGCACTAGAATAATTAACGTTTAATATATTTCTTTGTTTTATAGAAATTTTTATACCATTTGGCAAAAATGTAATATGACGTTAGTTTTAACGAGATGTGAAAATATTGCATCCTACTCATTATTATGATTTATGTGGAAATATTATTTTATATGCGCGTATTTTGGTAATGAAAGATCGATTAATTTTATAGAGCGTGAAATTTCTCATTCCATGCGTTTTGCCCTTATTCGTTTCGGATTTATTCACTCTTGATATATCAATTCCGTTTCACAATCGGGTAATGTATCGTTTATTTTCTTTGCCCCAGACGCATCTTTTGAGTGGGACTCATCTATTTCGAAACTGTCACTGAATTTATAAATCACATGGACCTTGAAAACTAGCGTAGTAAGTTTATTAATTATACCGACATTTAAAATTCTTTGAAGGTCTACTACACTACACGACTTTGTATGTATATTCATAACTTTATTGCCTTGGTTTACATATATATCTTTTTAAATGTCACAGCAATTCATTAGCACTTAATTAGCACTGCAAATATTATTCCGTTTCGATAAATGGATGTTGTAAGTATCATCGACCAAGGAGCTCGCTTCAACGACCTTCTAAAATGCCTTTGTTGTTGTTTATAAATATCTAAATAGATATCTAAATAAATTGCTTTCATATTTATACTAAGATGTTACAGATGAAACCGGTTGCTTTAAGTAATCATACATGTCGAGTAATAGAAATTAAAGTAATGAAAATTAAATTAGTAAATTTAAAATTGCTATACAACATATAAAAGTTCTAACATTTAAAAAAAAGATGCAATGAAACTTGCAACGACAGTAGAATGGAAGAATTCCTTTTATTCTTTTATTTTTTTTAATGTAATCTTTTTGGAAATGCACAGAAAGTAGAAAATAGTTATGATAATACATGTCATATTCACATTATAAAATATATTTTAATTAAATATAAATATAAATATAAATATAAATATAAATTATAAATAATTAAATGCAAAAGTTTTAAGTTTAAATGATTGATAATAACCAAATATGATTGATAATGACCAAATTCAAGATGATATCTCATAAAGAATAATGGCCTAATGGACTGATTTTAATTTAATTTAACTAATGGACTGATTTTAATTTTGACTCACCATGGGCGCAATCATCTCCGTGATATCCAGGATTGCATTGACATCTGTTCGGTCCGATACATACACCCATCAAACATTTTTCGCAAAATGGTAAACACCTCGCATCCGTCTCTATATCATCATGAGTAGTCAGCATTTTGTATCCCTCACAGCATTCTTTTATAGTTTTTGATTTCTTCTCCATCTGTAATACATATTTCGCATATAATATGTGTTTGCACATATTTACTAATTATATTTCAATTTAAGTTAATGTAATATCAAAAGAACACTTTTAAATTCAATTGTGTTTCAAAATGTGTTTATAAATTTATGATTTCGGCAATTACTAATAATTTTTTATTGTAGCATATTAATAATTTGTTGATTTAAATATTTGATATTTACATTATTAATATGCGATAATAATACATTATTATTAAATGATATCTTGTCTTAATTTTTGTTTCGAGAATGCGCGCGATTTCACCGATGATTCCAATTTCAAGAAAGAATTCCAGAGATAAGACGAGCGTATTTCACTCTCTAAAGCATAAGATTCTGATCATTAGTGAGAGTAAAAGTAAGACTGCTGCGGAATGCAGAGAGCGCACGCAATGAGAAATGAAGAGGGATCACAGGGAATAAGATGAAGAACATAGGCGCGTGAGTTCCTCCTTGCATAAGAAATTAATTTGTTCAAATCACACGTAAAAATATAAAAAAAATATGATAGTAAATAAGAATAAAATGTAGATTGAAAAGATGGTCAAACTAGATTTCAATTTGTTTAGTTTTAATTATTTAACATTAATAAATCATCTTTTTATTTACTTTTTTTTTATATGGCACGTTTGAGACTTTATATATTATAACATATAGCATAATATATTTTGCTGTCACAAATATTTTTCACAAGTTTTTAACTTTTATTTTGACAGAGATTCTTTAAAATAATTTATCATTATTTTAAAAGAATGTTATTACGTGATTTTTGCTCATCGAGAATTAAATATCGAAGACTCGAGTATAAATCCTCTCTGACGTAAAAGGATATGAGCGTGAAAACCGGCGTTCACGATCATAAATTAAGACCGTCCCTTTTTCTTTTTTATATGCAAACATTATTACATTTCGCCGCCGTTCACCGCTTCTGCGGCTAAGATGTGATGATCGCATTGCGTGAAATTCGCCTGAAACATTGCTGCAGACCGATGTCGAACGATCGCGTTACATTTTCCGCTCTTATTTAATTATGGATGGTATTTTGCTCAAAAAACGGGCAGTGCACCTTTAATGCGTATTATTATGTAGATTTTACGCGATCCAATTTTTTAATTCGACACGCCGTCAGGAAGATAATGACTTCATAGCATATTTTTAGAAATACGAACAAGATCTCTTACTCAGAGATTAATTGAATTATATGCAAATTGATTCATGTGTGTGCCTTGTTTGAACGCTTTCTTTCGCTTTCACTATGACATATTGTCGAAAAAATTTAAAATCTTGATATAACATAATGTTGCAAAATTATTGTTACTTTATTTATGAATTTTTCGAACAATGTAAAGATGCTTTTTTAGAAATATATAAAAATAAAATACGGAATATATAACTTATGTAAGCTCAAAAAATTAATTAAACATTGAATATAAAAATAGAGATGAATTTTCTTTTTAATTTCCTTACATTAATTTCCTTAATTGAATTTTAATGTAATTGTTAAATGTAATTATTTAAAAACTTAATGAACTTAATTTTGAAAATTTGAAATGATGTTTACAAATAATTTCTCGTTAAAAAGCATTAATAAATATTATTTTAGATTAATCAGATTTATCAATGAACATGTTTTATCTACTCTCATAAATCATTTTAAATCATAAATTTTTAAAGCAAGTTATTAGACATACTGAAAATTAATGTGGAAGTTTTTCTGCTCTTACTAAATGCCATAACTGACATGATTAATTCGCAGAGCAAACCTTTCGATTATATAACGTGACTTTCTTTTATAAAAAAGAGATAGTTAATTACAATATTGTGTTGAGCTAAATAATGATACAATTTAATCGATATCGGAATTCCGAAATTGATAACGTCGATAAAAAAGCAAAGCAGTAAACTGAATTATTATTTAGCCCAGCGCAATATTGTAAGCATCATCTTAATAGTATTTGCATAATTCTATTTGATCATTTCTTTTCTCTCCTTTAAATTATGATATATTTTATTTTTTAATTATTTTATATATAATTTCCAAGAAAATGGAAGTGCGCTTTATACAACGTAAAAATATATTGAATCAATTCTTATAATCGTATCTTATAATCATATTACGAATTATGTACAAATATTCATAATTAAATTATATTATATTATATATTAAACATAATATATTAAATATAATATATTATATATTATATATTATATATTATATATTATATGTATATTAAATATATTATATATTTTATATTAAATATTATATATATTTTAGTAGATATATTAAATATTATATAGGAGATATAATATAATTTAGGCATAGAAAAAAATTAAAATTTTGGGAATATTGAACATTACAGATTAACACAGATAAATTTTTAAAAGGTAAACGCTTGTTAATATATAGTTCAATTTACATTTATACAAGGATTGAGTGTCTTGTCTATAAGTGTCTAATGCTCGTGCGTTATTACTTGTGCAATTTAGACGTTTTCTAGAATGTTAGAAAACGCTAAATGACCTCGACTTGTCCAACGGTAATTCTCGCTCATTATCTTGCTCATACTTTTTATCGAACATTCCTGTTTTAATTCAACAGTTAGATGACATTGCAACGATAAATATTAATTATATCTTGCATGCATTACAGATTATATTGCTAATAACGATTTTTTATCTTGTTTGCGTTTTCTTCATATCGTTGGCGTTATTTATAATAGCTTTTATACGTTGTTTTTAAAAAATTAAAATTGCGGCTACATTATTTATCCTTCATTTTTTATAATTGATAATTAATAGTGCATTATCTCTTTTTGACTCCTAATTTTATTACCGACTAATTATCTCCGTCTGTAAATCGTGCGAAATGATTGGTCATTTTTTTCAATGACGGAAACAAACAAAATTCTCGTGGTGTTGTCCCAGAGTCTTCGCAATAATGTTACAGTTTTATCTTACAAAGCTCGCACGTTTATTAATTTTCAAGAATACACTCGATAATTAGCGAAATGATGACAAAAGATGTCTTCACATACTGTATCTCGGATTCAGGTCATCGTTAAAGTCTCGTTTTTATTTACATAAGCATTGCGTTATCAATTACATCGTTCCTCATACATAATCTATGTGCTACACAATGACGGCGTAACACCTGATCGACCGTTTCAATAGTATGCTAACAAGCCAAAATCTTCCGATTGCATGATGAAATCAGAAAGAATTGCGATTCAATGAATCGATTCATAGCACGATAAATGTCAGATTGGCAAAGTTCCAATGAAAGCTGTTGTGTATAATTTTTTGTAACTCTGTTATATATAAACATATATAGAATAATAACGGACGAATGCTCTCTATAAAGTTTTAAAATAGGTAATTCAACAATTACTACATTTACATTTAATTTAATGTTCAATAAATTGAGATAAATTGTTAATAAGATTAGCACGTTTCGCTAATTATGTGCGCATTACGCAAATCAATTTTTAGATTTCTTACGTAAAAGGGAAAATAATCAAATAAATTTTAGTTGATTGCCTAATTCTAATGTATAGCTTTTATAACATTATAACACGTTTATATTTTTTTTTAATTTTATTAAGTGAAGCGAAGATGAAGATATACATATTAAATAAAATTTTCTATAATAATATAACAAAAGGGGGATTATTTCCTTTTTGCTTACAAAATAATATTCGTGATTTTGTTAATTATATCATCATTATCACAATTCAAAAAAAAAGGTACAATATTTTCAAAATAACACGCTAATTTTAGCAGCATGCATGACATACTATCGATATAATGACGAAATATCTTTTTTCCTCATAAACTGCACGAAATAAGTCCATTGTTCAGATAATAAGCAGCGCGCAAATATCTCACGTACATATACGTGAACCTTAACTTACATTTTGTATGCGCGAGTTTGTAATGCGGGAATGCCTCGCACGGTATTTTCCATTTTAAGTTTGATCGTTCTCTTCAACTTTGATATAATACATAGTGGTACGACATGCCGATTACGAAACATTCTACAAGCAAGATCATTTTACTTCCGGTTAATTTCTCGCGAATCTTCGAACACGCACAAATTTTAAAGCCGGACTGGGCCTCGTTAATCTAATTGACAGACGGGCAATTTGTTTGACTGTCATAGAATTCTGAGAAAGCGCGAGTTTCTCTCGTATAACTTTACGAATTGCAATGCTAAATTATAAATAGATAAAATTCAATTAAAATTCTTAAAAATGACTCTTCATATATTTAATTTAATAATATAATAAATTGCTACATATTATAAAAAAAATCTTTATATAAATGAGTTCCAAAAATTCTAAGGATAAATTCTACTATTTCTCTTTCTCTCTCTTTTAAATATATTATTTTACATAATTTTTGACTTGATTGAATATTTACGTATATTTATCTATTTAATTTATGTAAGAATTACGGATTTGCGTGATTTTCTGTATTTCAATCTTCTTTTTAAAATAAAGTCTTTTGATCTTAAAATCTTCTGCTTCTTAAATACAAATATTTTTATTTCATAGATAGTCAAATATGATAATATTCCTTTCTAGGGAGAAATGGACATCACACATGAGATATATATATTTTTTCAAACATATTGATATTTAAACTCACTAAATTTATATTTTTATAAGCTATTTTATCTGCTACTAATTCCGAAACGCTCGAAACATGGTCAATTTGCGATGACACATGTTTTCTTACATTAACTATATTTATTATTTGCTGCATTTCTGTTTGCACGACATATGTCACATCTCATCCTCGTTAAACATCGCACTCATTTTTGTGCAACATGTTATCGAATGATCAAGCAGTATAAATTAACGAGAGATATTGCCTTTATTAATTAATCCACGTCTCGGTAAGTCGTACGATAATTAAAGCGATGTCGGGATCTGACGTCGATCTTTCGTTAAATTATAAGCAGGTCTGGTCGTTGAACACGTACTTGCATTGCATTCTCTACGAAATACAATTAATCGTGTAAATGTAATTTCTTAGATGCCATTTGTTTATCTTCTTATTTATCACGCGATTAAAGATGCGTATTCTTTGAAAAAAAGTTATATTGCGCGAAAAATATGTACATTCTTTTTTATATTTTTCGAGAAACTGTCTTATTACCGCATGGAAATCGAAGATCTGGAAGATGATATCTGTAGATCACGAAAATGATATATGCATCCATTTACGATGTGTCAAGTTAATCGTTTCGCAAATTGTCGACTTCCTTTCTCGAGGTGCCGCGAAAAGTCGTGCGAAATCTTTTTCAACTAATGGCCCTCTTCTGGATCGTTTCGTAATCCCGAGACAGGACAGGTTCCTCCTTCTTTCGGCACGATTTGTTAATTCCGCATTTCACAGAGCGTAATTATAGCTGCAACTCCTCTTCTCGATCTCGTTCCAACGCTCACATAGCATGTGTGTATTTTGTTTTCTTTTTATTTATTTACTTAATCAGACTGCCGCTAATAATACAGACTTTCTCTGCAATAAGTTCGAACAGCAACAAGAGCGAGAAAGATGGGGAACAAGGATGTGCGTGTGACGCGAGAAAGACGGAGAGTAAGATTTTCCGCAAAAGCGGAAAAGAATAGGCAGGTTGTTTTGTTGCAGTGTGTATATATGGGGCGTTACACGATTTACCGCATAGGTACCCGCATAAGTATCCGCCACGCGAAGTATTTCGTCGTGTCCGCAAGCCGATCGTTTTCCATTCGCGCTGCTTGGAGAACGACACTTTTCCGTAACGAGAAGTGGAAATGAGAGTTTACGTAACTCGTATTGCGGCGCAATCGCTGTCATTAGAATAAATTATAGATCTATTGTTTAGCGAGTGTGTCCTTTCTTTCGACAATTTTATTTTAATTTTGTTGATCGTGACAATGTTATTGTACGTCATGTCTTTTATATTTTATGCATAGAAATTTTAAGTTATCGATTTTATTCAGATCAAATTATAAAAACAATATTAATTTTTTAATGAAGCGATTCTTTCTCGCCTGTTGTACGCTAAAAATTGCTGTGAAAACAATTTTATGACAATTTTATGACAAACTCTTTTGTTGTGTAAGATTAGTATATTTTCCTATCCCTTTGAACAGCCTGGGAAAATGGCTCTTTTCCACGAGCCATAGCGTAGCGAGAGCTTGCGAAACTTATGCTATCGTCATCATAGATTTCACTGATGAAGGATAAAATTAGCAAGTCTTTGTCTACTGTAGATATTTGCATTGGGCATGAATTCATGTATTTTTATCCGTACCAGACATTCTCTTGACACAAATAAGCTTCTTTGTTACTAATAACATCTTTAATAAATTTCTTTTAAATTTGTTAATATATCTAAATCAAAATATATTATTTTTATAAATAATTTATAAATTTAGGAGAAAAAAATAATTGGAAAATAAATAAGTTTATAACAAAGTTAATTATGCCACCAATATGCTTCTGAATGTATATCGAGAAAATTACTGATTAGCGTAATAATTGATTTATATATCAATGTAAATAATGCTCAATAACGAGAAATATTTTGTATCTCAGGTAAATGATGGAACTAATTAAATTACAATAAAAAAAGAAGAGAGCAACAAAATTAGGACTCACCTTTATACGGTATCGTTGTCGTAGCTCGGTCCGTGTCTTGGGGCATCTTGGGGGAATTTGTAGGCACCAAGTGAATGTGTTGACTATGACCGGTTCGGTGTAAGTCTCGTACGACGTTACTGTATAACTGTAATATATGATTAATTAGTTATCGACTAGTTCCGCAATTCCCTTACCGAGTTTGCAGCGGTATACAGCAGTGGCAAGGTATGCGAATAATAATGATATGTGGCGTATTACGCATGCCGGCTGCATTGTCAAGACTTTTAGGTGAAGGTCTCTCTTTAAAAATATGTATATAAAATAGATTTTATAATATTAACAAAAATATAAATTATCACACTTCTGTTTAACTGTCGTATTTTGTGGGATACTAACTTTTCAATCCTTGAACACACGTGGTCCCCAGTGAACGAGCTGGAAAGAGACACCGTCTCAAAGATCATGATCAGAATGAAGATCCACAAAATCTCCGAGAAATTCATTTCAAGATCTAGAAAAAATGTACTTTCTAAATATTTCTTTTATACAATTTGAACATATTTTAAGCGATTTTTATAATTTACTTACTACTATTAGTACAATATAAGTATTTGAGTTTCGTGTTTGCAAATACAATTTTTTCAGAATAACCTACTTCGAAAGAATCGTGATAATTGACGTTGTTTGAGTAAAAATGACGTTTCCATCTTCTCGTATATCACTAGTCAGACGGAAGAAAAAACTGTAGAAAGTATCATGTTATTTTGTCAATATAATGTAAGACAAGAAAAAGAATACGTAATACAAATTAATTTATATGCGTATGCAAAAAAAAAATATATATATAATATATAACTATATAAATTATAGTATATAATAATTTGAAAAAAAGAGGCGATATTATTGTAATAATAACTATTAGACATTCATACAGAATATGAACGGAAATGATTATCGCAATTGCTCCCTCCAAAAAGATCCTCTCTGAGAGGAAGTATTAACTGTGGCTCCAATTGGTCGATCGTGGTTTGATACAAGTGTGACATTCAATATTAAATATACATCAAGTGTGAATATCAAAGCGTAACAAGGTATCAAAGCGTAACAAGGATAACGCAAAATATTGCATTACAAATTGGACCACTAAAGCAAAATCGATATTCTCTATGAGAGAGAATATTTCGAATTTGAATTTTATGTTAATTTTCTTGATAATTTAATTATTTAATCATTATCTATTTGACATTATTATAATTCAAGAGAAAGAAAAAGAAAGAGAGAGAGAGAGAGATTCGGTGTTTTGCAATATTATTATTTATATTCTTTATAGTAAAACATAATTCATATAATATACAGTATTTATAGAAAAAATATATAATAAGAGATTATATTATATAATTTTTTTCTAATTATATTATATATTACTAGATAATTATTTTTATTTGTTATTATTTATAATATCTAATTGCTAACACTAAAGATGTATCCATTTGTAAAAATATTACGAGAGAAATAAAAACGTTGCTAATTAGTTGATTAGAATAACTGCTACAATATGTTAATTCGATCAACTAACTTTAACTAGTCGACATCAGGAGTATGAACATCAGGAGATTTCACACGTGGGATATAGCACAACTTTTTTTCTTTATAATTCAGTGCGAGATAGACAAGATGTTGACGTCGTTTATTCAAACGCGTCGACCAGCTGTTTAGTCGTGAGAATTCCGTTTTCTATGTGGAAATATTACGACAACCAGTTCTAGTAATTCAAAAGAAAGTATCTCGATCGAGATATGTATTTTCTAACATCGTTCGAAATATATTTGCGAAAGCTGATAGATAATTAATAGCTGAATATATTAATTTATTACCTGTATAATGTCATTCAAAATTAATTGTTAATAGTATTCAAGTCAAATTTTAATCAAATTATTTTATTTCTAGAAAACAAACATTTGACACTAGCTTACATAATTATATTGAATACAGAAGAAATATTTTTTCCGTTTAATAAATTTTGAGGATTAATTGGTCTAGACACACATACACATACATTCTCTCTCTCTCTCTCTCTCTCTCTCTCTCTCTCTCTCTCTCTCTCTCTCTCTCTCTCTCTCTCCCTCTCTCTTGCATCTTTCAGAGCATTTTATAATTGCTTTTATATTTTATAATATGTATCTCTGTCTATATATGTATTAGAATTGCCAAAACGAAAAGGCGCGTAGCTAGATTTATTTTGTACTTCCTATGGAAAACATTAATATTTCAAACCGGTGCCATTAAGATATAAAATTCAAGGATATTGATTTCTTTCTTAATTTAAAGATCGTTAACATTTTTGTTCTCAAAAGCCACTTTGAATATTTTATTCTAGAAAGATCACATAGTTATAAAAATTTTAGAGTATGATGTACAGTGTATAATGTACAGAGTATAATATACAACAAATTCAACCGCGATTAAATAATTTGCAATAATTACCTAAATTTTTAGACCAAGAATATACTGAGGATGCATTATTTTATATGTAAGACTAATTCAGATAAAATACAGATGCTAATTAATTTTGTCGATGTTACTTTTACTTACATTATCTTTTACCGAAAAGTTTTACGAATGCGTTTATATAATTAGTACGATTATGTATGTAAAAGGTAATAATTCCAATTAAAAAAAAAAAAAAACTATTTTCACAATTTACACACAGAATAAAGAAAGTCAATACGTTCTCTTTGTACGCGAAAGGGAAAAGATATTATATTATCACTATTTTGGCATGTATCGCCGGTATGCGGGTTAATATCAGCGGCTATCTATGTGTGAAATTAAATCATACTCAGTTTTGCACTATTCTTTTCTCTAATGAAACATCGCAAATTTATTTTGTTATTCTCTACTATGGAATTATAATAATGTTTACGTACTTAAAAAAATTTTTTCAATTAAAATTGTTGTGATTGAAATTATCACATAATATATTATATAGAATAATGTATTATAATATAATTCGCACAACATAAAAAATAATTTTCTTTATTTTTTTTACTTACTTTATCTACTGCAGTTTTTGATTCAATCCGTGTAATTCCTTAAATGTTGTATTACTTCTACGTTAGTTTCAACGCATTACGTTCTCCGCAATTCTCATTGAAAACATGATGTACCATTTAAAATAAAAATTAAATTATGTTTTCACTATATTTCTTTTTAACACAAAATAACGAGTTAGATTAGATAGAACGCCATGTTGCCCATACTTTAAAATTTATAGGAGATGTCCACTTCTGTTTTCGCGTTATATATCTTTTGTAAAATTCAAAGAGATGAATTCAAATGGATTCGTGATACGAATGTGAATTACGAACTACTCTTTATGTCATGAAAATTCCGTATCATCTTGCAAATGCACACAGACATGTATTTTTTTGACGTTTTTACCACTCGAGACTTGCAAGGGCCAAGCCTTCGCTCCGGGAAATGTCACTGTCGCTTTCACAGAACGATTCGCAACTGGTCCCAGGTTTGTAACGAGCAATTGGCGTCGTCGGCACTCGGAATGCACTTGTGGCACAATGAACTCCGACCCTCCGACAATGACAACCACGACGACTACGACAACGATCATGCCGACGAGGAATTGAGGGAAGGGCGCGTTCAGGGGCGGAGGTCGTATGGGCCCTCATTCCCGAAGCAAGGAGAGAGAGGGTGTGGTTCCATCATGCTGGTACTTTAGCTAGCAAAGCAACGAGGATATCCTGCAGAGACATTGACATTGCGATCAACAAAAGTATTATTGCAAATACTAATAGAGCATGACAATAGAAGAACGCGAGATCGATATTACATATAAAGAAATGGATTAGTTAATCAAGCGACACCAAGTTCGAGAGCGTGAAAATGCGAATCGATAAATGACGAAATGTTCAAGCTGTGTTCTTGAAAAAGTAGGCTACTGAAACAGAAATCGACTTCTCTTACGCCATATCCAAGTTAGCAAAAAGAGAGTTTCCATATATCACGAAACACAAGCAACAAGCGCAGTATGAGAAAACTTGCGTTATTCCATAATATGAATTTATTATTGAATATACGTTATAAACATGTATAATGTAACTTTGCGGCATTTATTGCATAAAATCAAAACGCATTATTATACATTATCGTGTATCATTTGCAATTTATAATCTATATTTATTCCATAGTTAACTGTTATTATACATTATTTACATTTGCTTGCATAATTTGTAAATTAATAATACTTACATTTTTGTAATGCATTTCTTCTTGCAGTATAATAGTTTCGTTTGTAGCCTGATGTCTCGGATATAGATGGAATTGCTCTCACGTTAAAAAAAAAATTGAAATAGATACGCGAAAGCCGGAGTTTAAAGTTTAAAGTTGTCTGTCGGAATAGCCGAGAGCAGGCAGACTCGTAATGAGATGATTGGAAGAGCAATTCACTGTGTTCCCTCTTGTTCTCGCAACACGCAATAGATCGTACTATGGTTAGATTCTCGCTCGAAGCATCGTTTAATCCCATAATGCTACACAACTACATACCGCTAAATAAAGTAATTAATAATTATGGTAGAATGTTTCGTTTTGAGATCAGTATTGTTTTAATTTAATAGTTGTAATAAAAAAAAAAAAAAAATAGCCTTGGCATGATTTTGTTTGTTAATACATATTGAGAGTATACTACTATTTAAAAAAATTTAGTGCACCGTTAAGTGCTTTTTTATACTTGGTTTTTAAATAATATATATAAATGTTTAATAATTTTTTAAATTAATTTTGTAAAATAAATATCTAAAGTCTGTAGAAAATGTAATGTTAGTGCTACTATTAATTTTATATTGATTATTTATGTTTCTTTTAAATTATAGCATTTGATTGTCTTAACGAATGCGTAATTAGCGGGAGCAATTATGTATATTGACGAACATTCGTCTTATTGATCAGTTATTATCAGCGAATGAAATTGTCGATCGTCTTTCCGCGATATTATTATTAAGCGCAGCGATTTATTGGCAACGAGTAATCGAAGAGAGAAAATGAGGCCGCTCCAGAACTATGGACTCGCCCGTGGCATTTAAATCTACTTAACTTCTTTTCGTCCTTGCATCTAAAGTGAATAAGCGGGCTGCCGGCGAGGTAAGAAGCAATCGTTATAAATAACATCTATTTGCTTTTCTTATTCGACTTTTTGTTTTATAAGGTACGTGCAAACAGCGAAATTCTTTGCACCGTTTGAACGTACCTTAAAAATGTGATCAACAATATTATCGATTATTATTAATTATATAATAATTATAATTGTTTATAAAATAATTATATCGAAAAAAACTGTTCATAAACGTTGACAATGTTTGCGGATGTGTATCTTAAAAAATAAATACCGATATTAGACGGTTATTGATTTTACGAATAATACAAAGACGGCGGAATTATTGCATGGGAAAGACTTCGACGCTCGCTTCGATGAATTTATGCAATTCTGCATTTACTTTGGGAGCCGCCTCTATGAGATTTTGATTGCGAATCGACAGAACGGCGCGGAACAACGGAGTTGCGTAATGATTACGTTAATATGTCGTGTTGTCTAATGCGCCCGGTTGAACATTGATCGGAAAACGTTCAATTCATGCGGAGTGCGTTGCGAGAAACGCGATTTGGATACAGGAAATAGAAAGTAGTCGGTTCGCAGAAATTTATAAAATGTTTATAAAAAATATTATCAAAAGAGAACAAAATTCCCAAAGCAAAAAGCGTAACTTTTTTTTTTCATACTTTGTCTTATAATTTTATTTTTCTTATAGTAATTCTATTGATTAATATAGGAAATTATGTAAATATATGATTTTTTATATTATATATAATATTTTTATAATTTATATAAAAAGGTATAAAAAAATGTCATAACATATATATAATTGATAAGTTCTCTAATGAAATTGATAAATTTTCTAATTATATTAATTATATTGAAAGAAATTCAATATACTTAAAGAAAAACAATGATTCATTGAAATTGATTCACGATTAGATATGCATTTTTGGCATCACGATTAGATATGCATTTTTGGCATCACATGAATCACATCAACATGAATTGTTACATTAATCAATGATCTAATCGTGCGAGGCAGTGACATTGGTGCCGCTCTATGTCTCGCGTTGCGTAAGGCCGAGCATTGTTTCGTTGGAACAGAACTAATTATAATTACCCTCATTATCAGTCGAGTAATGCCAGATATTATTCTGGGATATCGTTGACCCCAAGTTCGTTTCGCAGACGTAATAATCTTTACGATCACCGTAACGATCTCGGTGCAGCTCGTTTCTCAAAAGCTCACCTTTTAAAAGATGGAAAACCTTCATTATCTTTCGCTATTTGTCATGACGTCAACTGTAACGCAATGTTTTCTCAAGAGAACCGGCCAAATAAAGATAATCATCAATGATCATCATTTGTAACGTCAAAATTTTTTGATGCTAATTTAATCTTTTAACAATGATGATGTGCGATATTATAAATAGATAGATATTAATATTAGTATAACAAAAGACTCGTGCATTTGTTGTAAAATTTGATGCAATTTAATAAATCTATTAAAACAATTTCATATTTTTGAATAGATGATCTTTTGATAATAACATGACAAGACGTGTGCCAATGTTATTCTGTACACATACCTTTCTTAAAATTCTTAAAATTCTGAAGCATATAAAATCGCATAAAAGCACATAATAGATGTTAAAAATTATGTTTTGATTGATTTTTACGTACATGTGAAAACATAGCAGTGGATCGCCAAATACCTAATAGAAAGTTAAAGCCAATTTAGATAACAAATTTTTATCGGATAGATTAAACCAGTTATATATGCTAATTAGATTTATATGTTAACGCATCAATACGCACACATATTTAAGAGTTAGATGAGCCAGTATCTCTTTTAATTTATATTTATCATTTAATCTCTTTGAGCTTGATCGCTTTCACCGATAGTTTCGAAATGTCTGACGACTCCCCAAGCACGTGCCCAAGTATTTTATGCATGATCGATCTCCTTCGATATTCGGTCCATCTCGTGTCATCTGTCTTGCTTGAACCGATTGCATATATAATTCTACATACTCCATACATGACGTAACCGATTCCTCAGACCATCAGCGTCTACTTCAGCTCGCGGATTGCTCAACGCGATGAACGCAAATATGAAACATTCATTTTTTGCTATCTATAAAACATGCATCTATATCAATGACGTCGTATCGGCAGAAAAAAGGGAAAGGGGATACCGAACCATTTTCGGGATCACTTTCACGCACAATTTCGAAACGGATGCTTTCGTCGAGAGAATCTGGTCAAGAGGTCCCTACAATTAAAATGATTACATCCGATTCCGGTTGGCTGGCGAAATTGCGCGCGTCTTTTTCTCTCTCTCTCTCTCTCTCTTTCTCTTTCTCTTTCCCTCACCGATTTTGGCTGATCACCGATATACATAATCGGCGTGATCGTATCGCGCCAACTAAATCCAACATAAAACTGTGCGTGCGATCGACGGTGAAAGTGGTCGAGAGTGGCGTCCAGTCAGCCGGCTCGCATTGTGCGTCTCGCAGACATTTCGCGGAAAGGCACAACTTCCCGGTCTTCCGATTATGCAACCGGTCGGACCAGTTTTGGGGCAGATCGCCAAATCGTCCCCATGGGCGTCGACTGACCATCCGTTTCGGACCGGTTTTTTCATCTCGGAACGATTTATGATCGGTCCCCAGAAGCATCTCTCATCAAGCCTTATCCATCAATATTGCTTAATCTTAACATTATCACCCGGAGAGAAACTTCTTTCGTCAAATGTCTTCTTTCATCAAATGTATCCTTCACCTATCACTACTTTGTCATTCTGTTGCGAAAGTAGAAGTTACAAAAAAAAAGAAAAGAAAAATAATTTAAGTAATCGACAGCATCTCTATTATAACATTTTGATCATTGATAATTAAAATTATAAAACATTAACAATTTAATACTTGAAAATATATAGTAATAAAAATATAATGGATATAAATTATTTTCTTTCTTTTTTCTCTCTTTGTTTTCGTTTATGAAAATTATCAGTAAATCTTTTCAAAGCCACTGTATTATGTGGTATCCATTTAATATCCGATCTTAAATTGAAAACAAAATCGAAATACTAATGAAATTATGAGACTTGATATATTTTGGTAACTGACGCCTATGGCTGGCGTTATGTATTCCTTACAATCTACTCGATTTCTCGCTTTCAGATTAATACTGGCAGATATGTATCAAATGGAATACAAACCATTTTTGAACGCAACGTTACCGAGGTAATGTTTAGTGCGCATCTCATGAAGTAATACTTTACTCACGTTAAGTAAGAATTTCAAAACAATTTCATAATAGAAACTTAGAATAACACGATGCTTAATTGTGAAGCAATCTACGATTTCATAACAACGTAAATCAATTCGGATAGCCAGGTTCCATGGATTTTACTTTTTTTTTATGTTCGTCAATTTCCGTATTTAAAACTATCATGATCAAGAGCGAATTAAAATCGCGGATCGATATGCGTCATTGCGGCTAATGGAATCGCATATCTTCTCTTCGACAGGAAGCGAAATGGCTCCTGGCGCAAGTTACTTCCGAATTACATAAGAAATTATTGTACGCTATAATTAATTCTCAACAATTTAATCGGTCGTTGCGAAAATATATGAGAAGTTTATCTTTACTGTGTCAATATATGAAGACGGCAGTTCTCTCATACTTCAATAACTCATGTCAATTAATATAAAAAATATTACAATTATTCGTTAACACTATAAACTTGATAAAATCGAAAAAGTTAAAAATTTAAAATCTTTTTTGTAATAAAACATGTAAAATATGTATAATAAAACGTAGAAGAAATAAATGAAGGAAAAATTAATATAACTTTTTCAGCATGTTACACTTGTAAATAGAAAATATTAATTAATTATGAAAACTATGTAAATCCAATTTACATAAATTCTATGAATTTAAAAATATAGTTTAATTGTAATTAGGAAATCTACGTGATGAAGAGCAGAGAAAAGTAGCTTATAAGCTGCATTGTTAAGTTTGCAGTTATGTAGCGAATCCGTATTATAATCAAATATTCCGTTTTCGTCGTCGCGATAAATATATGCGTTACGTACGAAAAGTGATAAGATCAGGAATATTTCCGGTTGCGCTCGATGAAATACAACGTTGCACGTTCGATGATGCAAGCATTTCTTTTTCCTTCGCAGTCGATTTCCGCGTCTTCTCCTTACGCAAGGCGGGCGGACCACTTTCTGGACAGAGACCACCTTTGTGCAATTATGTTTTAGTGACGTGCCTTTGCAAACAATAATGGCATCTCTTGTCACTACTCGTGAAAGCTGTCGTCCTGCGCGTCGACACACATTACAATGAATAATCGAATGGAAATGACCGTAAAACAAAAACATTTAATAGAATAATAATAATAATAATAATAGAAGCGCCAAACTTATTGTTGTACGATTTTTTATTCGAATAATATTTATATCTAATTTTGCGTTTATAATTTTTAGAAAAATAAATATTATTTTTGCAAAAATGTTATATTAAAACTCTAAATTTTATGTACAGTTTATTAATTAAATTATTTTGACTAAAAATTTTTTCTGAATTTATTAATGAAATTTTTGGAGTTGTTAGTATAATTTTAATTTATTCAACATTATTAAAATTTGTAATATTTTCGTATACCATTTACTGTACAATATATATCAAATAATAAATTGATCCTAAATATATAATAATCTACATGTTATTAACAAATTAAAGCAAAAACAATAAAAGATTGTTATTTATATTGACAATCTGCGAATTTGTTAAAAAAGTACGAGTTGTCTAATGATGGCGAGAAAAGATATGTACAATAAGATGATGAAGGATAAAGCAGTTCGATTGAATTTACAGGTAATTTGACAGCAGAAGCGCGATTTCACTTGGTACGATTTCGCCGACTTTCAATTACGCAAGATAAGGGAGCTGTCCGATATACAGACTTTGTTGTCAAACAATTCCTTTGCGTCCATTGAAGAATATCTTATTTCTATCGAATAAAATCCTTTCTTTCGACGAAGGCGAAAGTAAAGGTTCCAGTAACGAGTTCTTTCTTTATGTGATAGTTGCGAGATTTGATAAAAAAAAAATTCGTTTTTGTTGAGAAAAGATATTTGGATACCTGACGATATTAAGGTTTATAACTTGGCTTTGTAAGGATATTGGAAGAATCGGAATATATTCACGTTTCACAAATGCTTAAAAAATAAAATTGTTCGTAAAAGTGCTGTAATACAAACAGTGTGCATTTACAACAAAGGGACATACATTTATTTTGCTTATCAATAGTGAAGTTAATAATTACAGGATGTGAATCATGAGCTGCTCAAGTGTATAAAATGATTTATGCACTTACATTCATGCACGACACATACAACATTTTTTTCCATGCACGCTTTATATATTATATATATATATATATATATTCTTAATCGTAAAATAAAAATCTATGTCCCTACGTACAACATCTCATAATTAATAGTGCATTATATTTAGGATAAAATATATACTTTTTCATCTTACAAAAAAATATTCAGTTTTTGCACTATGCACTTTAGCGCATTTGTTGGCAGTAATAATCATTATTTTCTTATTAATTGTCTTAATTAAATAATATTTGAGTGTATAATTTAATTATTTTTGTTCAAAATGTTTCGACAGCAATCTTATAGAATTATGATTATGCGATTTGGTATATCTTGGCAGATTAACAATGTGTAGCGAGTTCTTTTACTTATTTTATTATTATTAATGCTCGATAATTTATTAGGTGAGTCAATGCACTTAATAGAGCATCGATACTGCCCAAAGTGTCATGATTCCTGTTGTGATCCAAGATGCGTAAATCGATGTAGAACCACCATTGTAAAAACCACTACCATAGACTTGCAGGCCTGCAGTTTCTATGCTCCTCTTGCAAAAGTCTCCGTCTGTAACAGGTTACAGATTAAATTGAATCGCATAATTGCTTCAAGACTTATGAATCAAGGATGGTTCTCTGCAAATAACAAATACTTTACACGTATTTTTGTTTCATGATCGATTAGTCAAAGCCTCTTTTCTAGCAATTAATAAAATACAACAAAATGTATTTTTATTATAACGTAAACAAACATATTTAATATGTTTGTTTACGTTATAATAAATAATATCGTGGTATTCTTTAGGAAAAGTGTTTTAGAGATCGAGCGATCGTTTGCTGGTGGCAAAAAGAAAGAAAATAAACCGCTCTATAAAATCCCGTAATCGAGATCGACAGGAACAAAAACAGAACCTTGCGGCGAGTAAAGGGAGAGGCAGTCAATCTCCCTTTCCTTTCGTGACTTTTGTTTCTCCAGAGTTTTGCGGATATTCGTCAAATTCATCGACTGAATCACGTGTCGTTCCGCTTGATTCGTTCGTACATTAAAAACGCTCGTATCGATCTTACGTCTCATCAGATAATGGTTTTTTCCCGCGTATATATATACAGTTTAGTCTCATTGTGACTACAGCAAAAGATATGAAGTAAGGCTACTTAATAGTAACACGTTCCTTTTGTTATCTTGCATCGTGCACAATGAGATATTGTTTCATTCAGATAGTATGACGTATTAACGCGGTTTTTTTTATAAATGTCATGGTTGCGCTTGAGAAATTAGCGATCTTTCTTGTGATTATAAGTATTATTGGAAAAATTTAATAACATCAATCTCTTCGAGTGAAATATGATAGGATAATTGGTAATACACGACTATATAGATTGAGTTCATAGAATATTGATTCCTTTGAAGAGATAGAATAATCTAACTTTTAATTATGTACAGCTATACTTTTGCAGAACGTGTATAGAGAACGAATTATTTAAAATAAATTATAGTCTGTGTCCTTTTACTCTTTTTGACGTATGTAACGAACGTATGTAACGAACGTATGTAACGTGTTGTTGTATATAAGTATAATATTGCATATGTAATATATACATGACTAAATGTTTGTTAAAATAAACGCAGATTTATGCGCCATTTCTCCCGTATTTTGTCGGTTGTTTTCGTTAAAAATATTGACAGGACAAGCACGGACAAATTATGTAAGAAGAACTGTAAGTGTCCAAGTTACTCTCAAATTCAGGTTAAGCTAACGATACTAACATTGCCTGCATAACCGCTGCAATAAGGTAAAACGAACTTCTGCAATGCAAATTGGTTATTCTCAAACAACTCTCTAACATTACGTTGTGTCTTTTCACCTACTGCAACTGGACATGACGAATATATTTACCATGACTAATCCGTCTTCTCATTTCGTGATTTGCATTTTCTTTACGGTGTGCATAAAGAGGAAGTTCATAATTTTAAACTTTTTAAAGATCGAGATGTGTACATCTCGATTTCAAGACAATTCTCTTCCCCCATATCTTTCGACAAAATATTTATTTCCTGTTGGGGACTAATTCTGTTCAACTAGATCAACAATGTAATCAGTGATATCATTACATAATATTACGTACGCGCAACGCTATAAACTCGAATGATTTCTCGATCCGGTTCAATCACGCGTGCTAGTTCCTGATTGACCGCGTGAACGCGATATTCGCTCTCACGCGAGAAGAGAGACGGTGATGTATGTGCGATGGCAAGAGAAGGAGAGAAGGGAAAGAGAGATTCTATAATATCGCTTCTATAATATCGGTGTGCATGTGCGAATCACGGCTTCCCTTCGCGAGAACGGACAGATGCATCGGAGAACTATTACGATCGGCGCAACTTGTACTCGATCGAAACCAGAGTGCCAGTCGGTCGTCGAACGTGAATGTCTCACGACTCTCTCGTTTAACTCTCCCCTTTCTTCTCCTCGCGTCCTTTATCCCCGCCGCTTTGTTTATATTCTTTCCTAGCTCTCTTTTGCTGCCTCTCCTCGTTTCGCTTTCGCAATATTGTTAGTCCCACGGGGCTAGCAACTTTACAATCGGGTCCCCCGAGATTCGAATCGCGCCGCTTTTACGTTTATTTCCATCGCGGAAATAGAGCGAACATTTCCTACCGTTGTAACGAAAAAAAGAAACCGTCTATACGATAAACTAGAAAGCCTTCTGGTCAAATAATTCGCGTTGCTCGCATTCACCTTCCATCGACGCTGCAGTTACGTATGTTTTTTTTTTTTTTTTGGGGCGAATTAAATTTCTTGCGATGGATATCGTTATCGTTATCGTCGCGTTTTAATTTTACCGAAATTCTTGCCCGTTTCACTTTCGTTTCCTGGAGACATTCTTTAATTTATAACGTTTAACACGTAACACACATATATACATGTGTTACATACGTTTTACTTTATTTTCGAGAATTCATAACTTATTCCGCTCGAAGTGCTCCGCAATGTGCTTTCGAAATGCATCGACGTAATTTATGGGATAAGCGCGCGCAGCGCGATGTGCTCGTATGGTGTATATACATATCCGAGTTTTCTCTCTCTCTTTCCTATGTAATCGTTTTTATATAACGTTTGTCGGTGACCGGTGTTAAAAATTTGGCAAGATGTATGCTCTGCTAGGTGCAAGACGTTAATCTCAATAATTTCGTCGTACATCAGATATCGTAATTCACAGTCAAATGTCGTCATACAATGAACATTTGTAACATTTACCGCTAAGTAGCACGTGGGAACTGCAACCTTCAATCTGTTACGGTAGGAAATTGCATAATTTGTAGCAAGTTACGTCGAAAGGTACCGGGTCGCACTACGACGGTTCTACACGTCAATCGATCTCTGCGCCCGCAAAGTTCGATTATAAATATAAATAATTGTTCATTATATAATTGAAAACGCACATAGAATATATCGCTGTGAATCACAATATGAAGAGTATTGCAGTGATCGAAATATAAACGCATAAACTTAAATAAGTAATATGTTTCTTACCGTATGACCAGCCGACCACTTCACCCGTTCTCAAATTCTCGGTCCTTAACCAGTCTTCCAACGGCCGGAAGTATTCCCTAAGAGCGGATCCGTCTAATCTGAACTCACCAGTGGCTTCCCGGAGCGTTTCCTGCCATGGGATGGACGAACCCTTTTCCATCAATCTCCTATATGAACAATACATTTGCTTCATTACTCGAGTTCTTAATATAATTGAATATTATTATTAATATAAGAATAAATATATATATATATATATATATATATTTCTTTGTTATAAAATGTCTACATTATTAAAAATCTCGACAACAATTTTATTATAGAGTGTGGGTCTAAACGCAACTTCAATTTAAAAAAGTTGCTAAAATTATTAGTAATCTTTGCTGAACTACATTTGATAAAGGTATCTAGAACAGTATTTGAAATATTGTTAGGTAAAGAAAGTCATAGATTGCGCCATTGAAAAAAATATTACGCATCATAGAATCCGGTAAAATGGTTACATAAAGGCTAATCTCAAGTGATTTGCAGGTGGATATTATTCAATAAGCGCGCATAGTGTGGCGCTACGAGCTATTTATGGCTCGACATTCTTTCATTGTAAACGTGTTTCTCGCACAGAATGCTTCTCGCAAATATATCCAGAGAAAGAGAGAGAAAAAAAGCATAAGATTGCAAATATATGAAATATGTGATAGCAAAGTGATGCGTAGCACGTGATGCATAATGAGAAATGTAATGGCGTGCAATTTTATAACTTCAATTCCACAATTTTCTATCGGGATATTTATCTCTAGTAATTTGTATTTGCTAAGTAGTAACTCCTACTCTGATATGCTACAATCCGTTTGTTCGGTAAACCGTTTCCACTGCGATTTCAATCTGCATAGGCGATTTATTTTGCGTTATGACAACGCGGAATGTTACCGGGAAATTTATTATATTTCGCCGCTGTTTAAAATTCTAGAAAGGAATTTATATCAATATCAATATCATATTTTTGACAGTTACGAGCTGTTTAATTGACTTTGTTAGTTACATTATTATCTTGTACGATTTATATTTCGCTTTATTTTGCACATTTGATCTTTTTCTTTGGTAATAATTTTTAATTCTCATCTAATTATTAAAAATAGTACAAAAAATAAGAAATGTATTATAAAGTTTTTGCAATTAATATTCCCTATTTTTATTTCCTTTATAATATGTAGGATACGATAAACATAAATAAAGCATCTTTTGATATATGCGCTTAATATTTTAATTTTAAATATAGACCATAATTTAAAAATGATATCGTATTTGCAAATTAAAAATTCAAATATTTTTTATTCTTGCTGATATATTTTTTATTTTCTCTGTGAAATAAAAATATAATTCTCTGGAATAGTAAAGAAACGTAAAAAGCTGTTATATTTCTGCTTTCTATTTCGCTGCACTTCCTTTAATCATAAAACGTAAATTTAATTAAAGGAGCGAGGCAATAATTAATCTTAAAAGAAGATGAACGATGAAAGGCAAATGAATTTCGATCAAATCATCGACGATCAACATCTGCGCCTATAACATCATGCGATCTAAGATTAAACGCGCTTTAAAGGCGATGCTATGGTATGAGAACTGGTGCATCGTGCCGACGAGGTGATTATTTAGATGCGGTTATGCAACAGTGGCAGTATCCCGCGCCTCTCAAATCGATTGCTGAATCAACAGCGAACTCTCGCAACTTTTCCTCTATGCATAATCACGGGATCACGACGATATTGTAGCGCAACGCTTAGGAACACTGGATTTAGTGTATTCTTAATTTTGATACTCGTTTAAAACATTTCGCACGTAAAGTGCTACGCTGCGCGTTTTAGATTTTTTTTCCCGTTTAATTGTTAGCGATTTAATATCATTAAATTTTTGCATATCTTTCCATATATATGTAATCGTACATATATAACAACTGACATAGAAAAAA
>JBCEZX010000049.1:155811-180873 GCA_039654345.1 Cataglyphis cursor
ATATAATATATTTTACAGAAATTATTTACACATTTAGACTTTTACTTGAAATTTTTTTATCTGTTTATTTTATCAATTATATTCAAATCTTTCACAATAAAGTCTTTGTTCGTACATTCAATACGATTCATAAAACTAGGTCGAGCAAGAATGATCAATCAGAGCAATATTATTATTCATGTATCACTTGCAATATTATTTCAGGGCCGTGCATCGGTTACGTCAGTAGTAGCTATCTAACTGCAGTAACTTTATGTTACCATAGATTGTGCGACCGACAAATAGCCGCAATCACGGCGCCGGCGTTACGAGATACGAGCCTTTTCGCTGTGCGAGATTTCGCAGAAATCAATCCCGTCTGTCATTTCCGGTTCCTTCGAGAAAACTCGCTCTTAGAATAAGAAACTTTCATGCATCCGCTTTTCGTGGGAAACGATTCGATAAATAAAAATATTTTCGTGTGTTCGAGGGGGGTTCGATCTCTTTCTCTTTCCTTCTATCTTGTTCTCTTTCTTTTTTTCTTTCTTTATATGTGTATATTTGGCTTTAATTTATAACGATCACGTAATATCCGCATTTGCGGCACGTAGGCGAAATCGGTACTTTTCTGCCGACGATGCAGTGATGCATTTCACAATTTCAGAGATGCCGTGGGCGAGCGAATGTTTCTGATTAGATATCAACTGACAAATATCTATGTCTCTCACAAGCGTGTATAAAAAAAAAATTAAACTTTGACAAAATTATTCTAGGAGTATAATACCGTAAAATTGTTTATCCCATTATCCCATTATTATATATCCATAATATAATTATAGAATTTTTAATTTATCATTATAAGAAAAATTTTTATATAAAATGCTTTAGAATATTCTAAGAGGACAGTTTCACGCTTAATTGCGTTTGAGATAAAATGTTGTACAATATATCGCAAAAAATCAAAACTTTCAAATGATTCCTTTCCGATCCTCCACGTGATCGTCCGTGACAATCAAGGACGGAATACCAATTTGCATTTGCATTTGTATTTGCATTTAAATCACAGTATCGATACCTAGCGAATGAAATAAATCAACCATAATGTTATTGTATATCTCTTTCGCAATTTAGAGAATCAACACGTGATCAAATAACATTAATGAATATAAATATGATATAGTAATATAAATAAATCTAAATGTGGCTGTATCTAACATAATTCAATAAAATAGTTTTATTAATTTCACGTGGAATTTTAATTTAAACTTTGATCACAAAATGTATATACCACAATTTAAGATTGCTAATCAAAAATTTGAGATTTTAAATCTATGCAAAGATTAAATTGGTGAATAATACGAATGTGAATATTCCGCAATATTCTTGAATGTGTAAAAAAAATTGTATTTGTTATTTGCATAGAATTGGTACAAAAAAAATATTGATAAACAGCAAAATAATTGCTAAATTTTCCACGCAAAATGGTAATTGCAAAACTCTCCTTAATTTCAAATGTTCAATTGTATCGTGCGCTTTAATCGGCTTATGTTTGCGGAAATGCAATCTATATTATGCGGCAATGATTTGTTAATAGAGCACTTCACCAGCTGTGCGTGCGACGCCCTCGAATCTTGCGTAGCGAAAACGGAAGTGTAACGCGTAACAGGCTCTCCCGAGCGTCGAGTTTCTTTACCGTATTAACTGCAAACTCTCTCGTGATATGGTAACCGTTTGCATTCCTTTACACGACACACGCACGCTTTTTACCGTGCGTATGCTACTGCTTTCGTAATCGTCATCGTGTCGTTGTCGCATCGTAAAGCGAGAGTTCGAGATCGTCCTTCGATTACAGGAAGTCAGTCCGTGCATTCAGCGAAATCTCGATTCTCATACCGTGAATGATCTCTGACTGAATTTCCGTTGAGATATCGATAATTCGTAATGCACACACACGGCTTGTGTGTGTTATATAAAAGTGTGAATAATAAGTGAATAATAATTTATAATAATTATACTATAATTATTATTGATGAATGATCGTTAGAAATACCATTTTTTCATGTATTTGTTTAACGATTGCGATAATTAGTTATAATTTTGATTGCACAAAACTATATAAATTGTTATCTAATTTTTACAAGTTGTTTAGTATAATATATATATAAAATGAAATTCTATTTTATTGAAATTACTTTTGGCTTCTATGCGGAAACTATGTATGTGTAAGGAAACTTTAGCACAATTTGGTCGGTCGCCAAGAGACCGAAGATTTCGATCTACGACCATCTTTATACGGAACAATCGTTATCGAGTTTCCATTTGCCAAGAGAATTATATACATATGCGACTTTCATTGTCCATAAAACTTTATGTTACGTCTGCAAATACACATAAGCAAGTCCGCGAACTAAGAGTTCGCAAATATATCGTAAACAAAAAAAAAAAAAAGAAATGAGAACGTTTCTACCATAAATTATTTATCACGTCGTTTAAATAATATTTTTTACCGTCTAATGTTTTTTGTCATTTTATGCAATTCCTCTGCGAATACAATTTCGTAATTGCAAAAATACAAGCGTTTCAACTAAGCCTATATGTTTTATTTTGCTCCCCTTTTATTATCAATAAATATATGCAACAGATCTTATCTTTTTTTTTTTTGCACATTTTGCGACATTTTATGGCAAACATCTGTTTTATTATATCATTTTATATTAGCCTAATGATCGTGCCAGAATTTAATTATTCAAAATATATCGTGAGTCATATGTGAAGGTCAATCAGATTTTTAAAATCTTCTTGTAATAACCAAGTGTTTATATACGATCAAACTGGCACTTTATTGTTTTAATGTTTCAACACAACGTTTCGACCATATGGTTTTGGTCCTTATCAAGTGTAGTTATAAAAAAGTTAAAAAAGAGAAAGATCGAAATGTCACACTGACACTGTGTCAACCACTATGTTTGGAGCGTTAAAAACTTCTTGTAATAGTTAATTGTACACTGATCAATACTGCACGTCAATATATGAAACATCTCATTTAAGAGTTGAGTTATTGAAATTGTGTTACATCATATATTTTATATATCATACACTGTACAAAGTTTTATTGCATGTAATTGATAGAGATTATGTAAATACCGATGTGTGTGTAATATAAATATTATATCCATTTCATATTTTTATGGTTTCTCCCAGTTGATTTGCATCAGATTGATTACGTACATTCGTCGTTCCGCAAGCTAAGTTTCACACCTTGCTCTTCGTAGCTGGTCACCAGCAATTATTATTTTCATTATTGAAATATTTACCTCGTTGAACAAAGTTGCTGAAACGACACGACGCATCGTAATCACGTCGAGAGACAAATACCGGATTGGCGGTCGGTGGAATTGCGAAACCGAATAAAGAGAGTGCCCTCTCGTTAACCCAGATAACGTTCGCCAGAAGATTGCAGCTCGGAAAGCTCGCTCTGATTGAGAAGCGATCAATGACATGATGCTTAACCGAGTTTACTTGAATTCTCTATGTGTATGCGTCTATATGAATAAAGATAAAAATTATTTTACTTAACTTTCGAGTAGGTGTAAGGCACGATTCACCATCATTAAAGAGAAGGCGCCGTCAAAAACCATCCGGTCTCTTGAAGGTAGACTGATACGATCTAACAATACGCGTCATTACCGTGGCGAATGTACCTTGCAACATTCGCGGGAGGATCATGATCATGTTCGCATGTGCATAAAATGACGATCCTCGTAATCAACAACGCAAAACCGCAATCCCGGCGCCGAGCATTTTTGCGTCAAGACCACGCTAACACGATGCTACTTTAATGGAACAAAGATGTTTGCGCCACCCTTCGCAAAGTAGCTCACTGTATTATTACATATCTCGCGCATTATGTCACATGTATTTTAATTTATCGATTTTATATTTAAGCATTTACAAGCGCGATTTTATTGTTTCTCTCAGACGGCATTATAGTTTTTCGAGAAGGGTGATCGTTTAACAATTTAAAACAATTGTATAATTGAAATAATCAATTAATCATTATATAAATCTTTTGCCACTTTTGAATTTTAATATTATACATTAAATCGTATATGTATATATATATTAAGATTTAGAAAAAATTTATACTCTGCAAAAAGAGAATATTAAAATACATGTTATACATATTATATATATTATAAAAATTGATAATATACAAAAATTTGTTTGTAGATTATCGATAAAAATAATTGTTTAACATGTTTCAAAACAAAATTAGGGCTTTACCAACTTAAGATCATTATTTCTCTTCAATACCAACAATTGTGTGTATTACACAAGTTAATAGTTACACAAGTCAATAGTTAATGTCTATACTGAGATGAGCGATTATTCGCAAGATATCCATATGAGAACAAATATTGCGAAGGTACATGTAATTATGGATGTCGAAATCTTCATAGAGATCGTCATTTTATGCTTCATATTCCAAATATACACTAGAAGCTTTATAATGGATGAAAATATTATTGGATTGTGTTATAATGAATAAATGCGCAAACTAAATGCATTCAACTAGTCGTCTGCGCAGTGATTATACAAAATTAAATTGGCGGATTTATAAGCGCGTAATAAAGCTAGTAGCTTGAAATAAACTGTAATTTAATTTCAAATATCAATAATAGTAATTTACGCAAAGATTTAATCTACATATTTTGCATTTATGATATATCGTAAATAATATTGCATTTTTATGTCTGCATGTATATAATAAACTCACAAATTTAAATTTTTCTGAATAATTCAGCGCTTCTGAGTAAAAATTGCGATGTCAAGGTGCTAAAAACGAGAACGTTTTGCATAATTTTTTATATTGAAATTAATATTTTGTTCATTTCTAAATTTGTCACAGCGATCGGCCAAATAACAAGACGCGACGATCTTTTTTCGTCCTCTTTTCAGGAGGTTTCGATTCCTGTACGGGTGACCATCACGCGTGCATTAATTTCTACATAAATTTTAACCTTGAATCGTAAAAAAATTCGGGGCCAAAATGTCAAGACCTGGAATGAAGTATCGATCGAGTTCGCGATCCCACCTTGCTGTGGTATTTTACGGATTTCTGACATTTTGGACTGGCTTTTTGTGGCTGTATAGTAAAGTCAAACCAAAAAATCTTGTTTACGAAAGTAGTCGTCATAATTAACAACTCTTGAAAACAAAGTAGGCAATAAACGTGTCGTCGCTATTTTTGGCAATTTCTTCTTTTTGGGTTCATTCAAGGACATTTTCGATAATAATTAGTTTTTATCCTTGGAATTGAGGACTCGAGATTATTGAAATGGGATTAAATAATCAACTTTTTAATGCTAGACTTTTCAAAATTAGAAAAAGATAAATTTAAAATAAAATTTATACAATTATAATTACAAATATCACTTTGTGATATGTATATATGCGTGTGTCTTATAGTATTTTTAAAGAAATATTTCTTATTAAATTTAATTTTTTCAGTCTTCTTTCAATATATTGAAGAAAATAATTGTGCATAAAGCAACAAATGATAAAGTCGCAATCATTGAGCGGTTTCCTTTATCCTGTTTCCTTTCTCTAACTGTTGTGTCATTCTTCATGATCTATATAATTTTAATTAATCTAAATTACACAATTTTCTTATTTTAACGCATTAGATTTTTATTTTTGTTAAAATATGCCAATGTATAATTTAAATGGCCAACATCTTGTGTGAATATTTTAGATATACATCTCAAAAAAAAAGAAAAAAAAAGAATAGAAAAAGATTTGTGCCAACATTTTTTTGTTAATTATGCGTAATTAATATCTGTCAATTAAATGTTATCAAATATTTACATTTATGTATTTGCACTGTACAGCTTTAACGCACCGTTCAGCCCGTCAAGCGATACTTATGTTTTTCTGTTTCCACATTGCACACCTACTTCGTATTACGTGTTAGACGTTGAAATATGGTCGCAAAATAGTAGCGCAGCTTTTTCAACCGTAAAAATATGACACGATTTTCAAGCACGATATACGAAACGTTTACTCTTTTCGCGTTTTCGTTTTGCTTGCAAATGGTCTTTAACGAAGCCGCTCGTGCTGGCTGCGATCGATCTCGGCGTTTGTAAGAAACATGATTGCGAAAGCACACGTAATACACGTAGATTAAAAACTGATTATTAAAAGGCCACTTTTACGCCTGCGTTTCCGCTTTCGAAGGGGCGTGTACGGCGGATTTTGCGCAAGATGTAGCGTAAAAGATGACGCAGGAACTTTCTGTTTATTCGGCTTAAGAGAACGGCGATTTAATAGATTTTTCAATACTCACCCCAAGATTCCTCCAGCCGCGGGGCTTCTGTAAAAATCGCATCTGTGCAGCGGCCTTCTTGGATTGTCAACAAATCTCTGTCCCGCTGCCTGGCAGAGAGCGCGATACAGTTGGAATTGAAGGACGCCAGCAACGAAATTCCTGTAAAATATGAGAGAAAGCTAATTAGCTTATATCATGCCTCTTATGCGTATCTCGACATACTTAATAAACGTCGAATCAGCTTTATAAGTGGGAAGATATATTACAGTAAGGATAATCTCGAAAAATAAAATGCGTCCATAATGCAAAAATTTAACGATTATTTATTAAATTGATAAGTTTATTTTCTATTGCGCCTAACAGTTTATTTTAATTAATTAATTTTAAAGTATTAAATAATTGCTTAAATAATTTATCAATAAGATGAGGGAAAATATAGCAGAAGATATTCACATGAAACTGCAAAAATCGTACAAACTTGATAACAATTGTGTAATTCTGTAATTCATAAAATTATGAGTTAAAAAATCTAATAAAAATCTACAAAATTTCAATTGTTTATATTATGTTATTTGTAAAGAGCAGAATTATATCTAATTCAATTATACATTTTTATTAAATTTGAAATAGCTCTAGTGTTAAGACAGAACAATTATTTAAAAATAGTTTATTCATTTGAGTCACGTCTAAAATGCCAATTTCGTGAATCTTAAAGAGCCATTTGCAAGGTTAGTGTTAACAGGGTCAGGGAGGTTACGAAGAATCTCGATCTCTATGGAATGAGTAACATGACGGGAGATAGAATACTTTCGCCTTCTCATAGAATAAAATTGCCGTCAGGTGGCTAAAAAGAGAGGACGCTCGGCAATACACAAGTAAATATGTTGCCGTTTCACCGAGAGAGAGAGACTCTTCATCGGCAACGACCTTTACGTAATATCGTCCAAGCGATCCTCCCGGAGATCGCCGTTCGATATTACGATCGGCATTCCGATACTTCTACTTTCCATGATTGTAACGGTTCCCTCGTGCGAACCTGTCGTTTGAAAATATATACGAAAGTGTCGTAACACACACGCGTGACATCTGAATATATATTGCGATTTGCGTAGCAAGCATCAACCATGAAGTCATCGACGAAATTAATAAAATTCACGCTTTCCCAGCTAAAACATGTTTCAGGAAAGAATTTAATAGTAAAACGTCCCGGATTCATCATCCTAGCAGTTCTATAATCGGTTTTATAACCGATGTATACATAGCCACATTAATTACAATACTTCTGATTATATAGTAATTATTATTACGCGTTAATTAGTGAATCTCGCACTTCATTGCAAAATTATGAGCGAGATTTCTGCAAGCAGTTGAATTCGCGATGCGAGTAATCTGATGACGAACCGGAACATAAAATTTGGCATAAATTTTGTCACATTGTGAAATTCGGCGCAGTAAAATAACTGTCTGATTTCGCAATTGCGAGCGTTTTTGCTGACAAATATTATCGATTAACCTTTCTTGCTCATTTAACGGATGGGCGAACGCATCCAAATGGCATCGCCGGAGAGTGAAACCAAGTCGTCATATTGGTATTCAAGGGGAAGTAATCGTATCGCGAGAAAACGATTGAATCAGATTGTACGGTTGAATAGAGTCGAGGTGAGACCTTCGCCCTGAATGGCAGATATCGTGATAGCTTCGCCTATTTTGATATACTTTTTCAGTTACAAAGAGAAGACGGTGAGTTGTTATTAAAATTGAAATGTTAAGCTATTATCGTTATTAATTTTTATTATCGTGAAGTATGAATAAATATGATGTAACGAGTTTAAACGCAAAAGTTTGATGAAAAATTGAAGATGAAGATATAAATGCAATAGAAAATTTTCATAGAAAAAATCTTATATAAACTCTTTTGTGAAAATTATTGTTTATATATTATTTATATTATTTTATATTATTAAATCTTGTAGAATAATATTTTACATGTATCCTTTCAACCAATAAAAATTTTATTTGTTAATATTAATTTTTCTGCATTTTAGATGCATAATTTATTTAACTCATTACATTGAGATTTTCTTTTATTAAAATTAATTTTAAAATTTTTGTAATTATCAATTATCGATCTTTTATACCAAATTATTAAATATTTTCCAGAATACGAAAATTTTTAATTTTAATTTGATTTATCCCTCAAAAGCCGATTCGTCATTGTTATTATTATTCATGAATCAAAACGAATAACTGTATCTTTCGATTAAAGTAATAATTTCTTTTTCTCTCCCTCTCTATTCCGCATTGCGAAATACATTAATGATATACTTTCGCCTATAAGAAACAAATTGTTAATGCATGCTATAGATTTCTGCGAATACATTTCTTTGTCCAATATATTTGCTAGGTGATATAATACTACACGGCACTGTCACGTAAGGTGATCATGTCCCATGTATAACGCAGCAGTAAACATCGACATATACTTGGCCGCGAAGCGAAGAAGGAGAAGGAAAAAGCGCGGAACTTTACGAGCTCGCGAGCGGAATTGTGATGTGGGACCGCATGTCCCTCGAAAGGGAGCAATGCTACACCCACGAGATCAACGGGAGATAAATTCTAGCGGCGTGTCTTGCGCTGTCTGTAATGCATATGTGTATGTATAAATGTGTCTCCATTACGCAGCACAGAAGGCGTTGGGCGAGGTGAGGACGAAAACGGAACGGTAAATAGCGAAAGGGAGAGGATGGATGACGACGTTGATCGCGCGCGATTCGCGTGACCGTTGCAGTCGATTGCCACGAAAAATAACGTATTAAAGTGTTCGCTGAAACATGTTACGTTGCATCAGTACGATCGGCATACAGCAGATTTTTAGTAGGAAAAAACATTAGAGAAGATACAAAGAATTTTCATTCTCGAATCTATCTAAGTCTCTTGCAATCATTTATTTATATATAATTTAAAATTCTCATTTTTTTCACATTATCAAAGCGATTTTTTTATTAACTCTAATTATAACAATCAACTAAGTGTTTTTTATTTTGGATTATTCGACATTTGAGAAATTACTTTTCACATATATTTAAAATCAAAATTGGAATAACGAAGTTACGTTTCTGCTATTCGAGAGGTAAAATGGAAAGCGGAAAATTTATAATTTAGAGACACGTAGAGAAGGTTCGATGTAATGCTGGAATGTGAATTATGCATTCTTGTAGGGGGACACATAATTGCAGGGAAAGGGTAGGAAATTAGTGCAATTTACTGACGGAGAAACTAAATTGGCATGTCAATGCTCTACCTAGGCACATGTATGCGCATATAAGTGACATATAATTTATTATAAATTGACATTAAAAAAAAATTTTTGTTAATAAAATCTAACAAAAATATTAAATTCTGCGTCATATCATTAACTGACTGTGCGTACAATGTATACACACGTATGTAAAAATATAAAATTCCGCGTATGTTAAAATATAAAATTCCGTAAAACGTGCAATTTTCGATTGCATTTCAACGATTGCAAGTCAATCCTCCTCTAAATGAAATTTTCCCAAATTCCGTTCCAATAGCAAAAAACATTTCTATTTCGAGGAACCTACGTAGTAAAAGTTTAAAATCCGATTCAAGCACACTTTAACTGCATCTGGGAACGGAATAATGACAAATAATAAAGATTACAGAATATCATTAGAGCACGTTCGACAGGACACTAGAAATTAACAATTTAATTTTCAAAAATTTCGTAAAATTTTATTTAATTTGCATATTAATTTATAAATCTTTCGCAAGGTTGGAAAACCGACACGCGTCAATAGCACGGTGACAGTTACCGTGAGTGATGTATGTCATGTTTTGCCCGCACGATCACTGACGATATCCGTATCAGCTGATAGATTTGCCAGCAGGCGAATCTGTTCAATCCAAACTCTCGTGAAACGTTACGTACGAAGAGGCGAGTTTTTGCGTACTGTCAATCTCTTTCTCCAAGTTCGTCCAAACTGGAAAGGCACGCGGATACGATCGATGCCTTCCGATACTAACATAAGGGACGTTACGACGGCCAATCGGTATGTCCGTCGTTCCTCAGAGAAAGTATCATATAAAACTAAAGCAATCGAGATACCTGCGAAGATATGTGGAAAAAAAATCAAGTATCACGAACACAAGTATTTGACGAAGAAGGAAGGGAACGAGATCCGTTCGTCGAAGAAGGAGAGTTGGTTCTTCGCAATGCGCGTACGCGCACGTGCGTGTATGTATGTAAGGAAGTTAAAGAGGGGGAGTAAGGTGTCTGTCCCAAAGGGGAGTGGTGGTCGCTCAGACGGTAGGACCGTCATCGTCATAGTTGAACAAAGAGGTATAACGTGGGGGTACATGACTTGGGGCCCCGGACCCGACGGGCCCCGGGTGGCGAAGGCGAAAGTGTGCCGCGTATATAAGACCAGGAACCGACGGCAATCAGCATCCAGTTCACTCCTGGACGCACCCGGAACATCGCGAGAGCGAAAATGAGAATCCTGGTACGTCCTTCGTAATCGACTCGCTTGCAATACTTTTCGTCTTAGTGTCGTGTTATTGAAAAGCGAGAAACGTCGGTGAAACGTGTATCGAGGAAGCTCAGATAGATAATAATATCTACGAGAAGTGAACGAGATTAATCGGGGGTGTAAATCGTTCGAGAGAGATTAAACGCGCGCATAGATTTGGCTCGTAAATCATGCATTAAAGAATTTCGCGAACAAGTTGCACGCGGAATGTATTTCTAAACGAACATTCCGTATACTAATGTCGTACAATTACGCGATTTGAATAGTTTCACTTTACTGTAGAATAAATCGTCTTCATATTTAATACGCTTTCTTGGTCACGATATTTTGATTCTGAATTTTCAAAAATTTTATTACATCGTGCGGTGATGTGTATTTAATTAATTAATTTTAAACTCGAGTAGATTTTTAAAGAAAATTAATATATCTCGTTACAGATCTTTACATAACGAATCGATATTAGAAATACAAGCGGTAGCATGTGTTATTAGTAACAAGACTTGTCAGTCGCTTAATATTTTCAATAAATTTTTTAATACATGCGCGTTTTCCTTTTGATTGGATGTTTTAAAAATTATATATATGTAGTAATGAATCGCAATCGATATATTACTCATGTACAACGTAATGAGAGATAATATTGCGTATTTTCTAGATTTGCGTGGCAGTTGCCGCCCTCGTGGTTACGACAGTATTGTCGGAGGAGACCGCAAAAATCGAGAAGTCGGTGGAAGCGAAGTCCGGAGGCGAGAAGAAGCAAGAGAAACGCGGACTGTTAGGTCTTGGTTACGGTTACAGCTATGACGGTGGATACGATATCGGATCTGGTGGACATATCGGCCTCGATCTGGGCAGCGCATACGGCGGATACGGTGGATACGGCGGTGGATATATCGGCGGTCACGACCACGTAAAGACCGTGACCGTAGTGAAGAACGTCGCGGTGCCATACCCCGTGGAGAAACACGTGCCCTATCCGGTAGAGAAGCACGTGCCTTACCCAGTCAAAGTGCCCGTACCGCAACCCTACCCGGTTGAGAAGCACGTGCCTTACCCAGTCAAGGTCTTCGTGAAGGTGCCTGTTCACGTACCCCAGCCGTATCCGGTTGAGAAAAAGGTTCCCTATCCGGTTCACGTTCCGGTCGATCGTCCTTATCCGGTCAAGGTTTTAGTACCGCAGCCTTATCCCGTAGAGAAACACGTTCCTTACCCAGTAAAAGTACCAGTACCGCAGCCTTATCCCGTCGAGAAACCAGTCCCGGTACCAGTGAAAGTTCCGGTCCATGTACCTCAACCTTACCCGGTTGAGAAGCTCGTACCTTACCCAGTCAAAGTCCCAGTTGATCGTCCCGTTCACATACCCGTTCCCAAGCCCTATCCCGTGCACATTGAGAAGCCCGTACCTTATGCTGTCGAAAAGCCGGTACCTTATCCCGTGAAAGTTCCAGTTGACAGGCCGTACCCCGTTCATGTCGATAGGCCCGTGCCAGTTCCAGTTAAGGTGGCAGTACCGCAACCGTATCCAGTCGAGAAACCAGTGCCTTATCCGGTCGAAAAACCTGTGCCGGTAGCAGTCAAGGTCCCGGTCGACAGACCGTATCCCGTTCATGTGGAAAAGCCCGTACCTTACCCGGTAGAGAAGCCTGTGCCTTATCCGGTTAAAGTGCCGGTGGCTGTGCCGGTGCACCACGAACATCACGGACATGAGAGCTACATCTCCGGTGGATACGAGGGTGGTGATGTAGGCTACGGCGGTGGTTACGGTAGCTATGGTAGCTATAATAACTATGGTCATCACTAACATCACAATTCCGGTTCGTTCCTTGTCGTCGTTGTATGAGAAACTTTCCACCGCGCGCGACGATAACCGGATAACCGCGAGGATCTTGTCTTAGTATATGAAAAACCGATCCGAAACGTTGCCGTGCGGCGCAGCGATATCCGCCACTTTGTACCTGGATCGGATCGGGGACAATCTCCGGTAGACGATCGCGTATCGGTCCATTGTACTCCGAATCCGATGATAATCGCAACGAGGGCGTGGCGCGGCGACGTGTGCCAGGAAGAACGAATGATCAATAGGAACATACTCGTCTTTAGCGATCTTCGCTCAAGATCAGCTCTCTTGTCTTACTTTTGTACCGATATTAGCAAAGTATGTATTTTTTTACAGAAAATGAAATAAATATTATTGTAAAGTAGTTATATATATAGCTATGTGTACTATTTTCTGATTTATTTCCTAGATCCTAATTCCTACATATTTTCCTTTTTATAAGAAAGATTAGCAAAAATGTTAAAGGAAATAAAAAATTGACGGAAATGGACAGATTCAAAATGTACTCTCTCTAAAATCTGTAATGATAATATTTTATTAAAGATCTGTTCTTTTTTTAAATATAATTGACTATTTATTTTTTAATATTTTTTTCAGATTATTTGTTTTCTCCTGTCCACCTTTCGAAAATTTTTTGTAATATGGCCGTTAAACTCTCTTACATACCGTGAATTATTAGCAATTAAAATGTGTGTATATATACATACAAGAAACTAAAATTAAGTATTGATCAGTGCGCCATGAAATTCTGAAGTAAATGAATATATTGATGTAATATAGTATATTCAATATACATATAATTAAGCTTATTGCTTTGGCCTTCATTATCTTATATCGTTTACATTTCCTTAGAGAATATTAAAGTTTGATTAAATTTCTATACGTGTTTTGGTGTTCTTTCCTTCGCAGAAAAGTTATGTGTGTGTGAGTGTGTAACTTAATCCATATCAATTATATTAATTAAATTGATATAACGAAGCTAACAATAAATAAATAACAGTTCTCACAAAGTTAGCGTTGAACGAAAACTTATGGTATATCGGATAAAATAGAATATTATCCCCACACGTGTGGATACGTAAATTTCCGCGATTTTAATTAACATCGAGATACCGTGACCTTTCGGATCAAGTTCCGTATTTTCTCAAAATTTCGAAAATGTTACGAAATAAACGCGTGTACCAATAAATAATAGATAACTAAAAAATTTATATTTTTATTTACTTATTGTCTTTATTTATATACGTCTTATGTACTTGTATTTTATTTTGAAAAATTTATGAAAGAAAGGAAGGAGATTTTAATTTGTATAAAATTTAGAATAGATTTTGATTTATATAGAATATATATATATATATATATATATATATATATATATATATATATATATTCAGTTATACAAAATATATTTTAATTTAAATTAAAATTTGAAAAAAAATTCTGAGGTTTATAAAAGAAACAATGGGTTCTCTTTATATCGTTATATCGATTTATGATAAATTATCGTGCGTAATTGGGAATGCAATAAAGTGAAAAAAATCTGCGCGCGAGGTAATTGATTTTTTTTATCAATTTCCATTATTCCGGTCTTCGTGTCTTCCGTCTTCGATTCAGTCTTAAAATGTTTTGTTGGGGATCCACTGAAATCTGCGGAAATAAAGTCGATGTGCATCCGCGACTAATTTCTTGCACGACCCACTTCGGCCGAAGCGGCTTTGCCACTTGACTCACGAACGGCGACTTACGTGCTCGTCCGGATCACGGGATTATGCAATCGTGCCATTAGCGCACGCGACGTTGAGGCTGAAAGTAAGAGTCTCCCCTTCGCCTCGTCAAGAAAGATCGTGCTGCCGTAAAGTCCACTTCCCCTTTCATCCGTTTTCCACAGACCCGGAGCGGGTCTCTCCTTTCGCTTCCTTTATTTATCCCACCGCACCTCTTCGCCTTGACTCGCGAAACTATTCCTTTTAAGACAATTACACGGAACGAACACGATGTTTTGCATCCTTTGTTAAAAAATATTGGACTATAAAGATCTTAAGATCACGAACATCAGAGCGTAACGTGGGAAGGCTGATAGTTGCTTAAATGTCAGATAGATACTTCGATAGATTTTAAAATTATTCAAAATTGAAAAATTTTGTCTTTTAGATAAATTATGGAACATCTCTTATTTTAATAGACATTTAACTTGACATTTAATTAATAATAAAAAGTTAGATTGCTAATCATTGTGAATACTATGATATTTAAGATTGTAGAAGACGATCAGGTTTCTCATTTAATTATGTTTAAATATTTAGTGAGAAAATATGAAATCTAATTTATTAGTTTAAATTAGAAATTTTCCTTCTTTAATATTAATGTTATATTAACGAAATTAATAATTTTTATGATTGTCGTCATCATTATGTTTATTCTTCGCGTGCTTAGTAATTTTGTTACGAAATCTATCATCTAATTGCATTAATGAGAGAATTTCAAGTCAGTTATTTGACATTTTCTTTTTTTTTAACAAATTGCCAATGCATACTTATTACATTAAAAGATGCAATTAGAATAAAAAAAATGTATATGTTATTGTAATTATATGATTGAAATATAATGACAGAGTCTTTTTATTTGACAAATTAATATTCTTGTATAAATTATTAATTTTTAATTTAAACTTTTTACGGGGCATGTCTTATATTAATTATCTTTGGAATTTATCGCAGAAGGGAACGGCACTTCTTTCAATTATTTCCAACGACAGTAACCGGTAAAGTAGCTTGGTACTTTTACATTTGCTGCTATAATAAAGATGTTCCAGCAAAGGATATTCTTGCCTAAATGAAATAATTTCATCAAGTCACAAAATATTATAATATTATCTTTGATTACGTTTTTTTCAAGCATTTTATGAAATCAAATCTTTTAAAATAAGCTAAGGATTATAAATAAATTTCTTATTCAAAATAGTACAGAAAAATTAATGTAAAAAAATATAATATTTTTACTCCATCATTATAATTTTAAAACATACTTCATATACGCATTTTTATTAAAATTTGATTTTATTACTTCTATATATTACTACCATTTGTTGATAGCTTAAATTATCGCAGTTCGTAAAATTCATCTGAAGCATATGCCGTGAGAGAAACTACTCTCTATCAGCTGTAGTTATGGCAGGTCGTTACTATTTAAGCATTTAATCTATCTTCAAAATTAATAGACATAAAATTGTATTGTGTGAACGCGTGATAAGTGAAAGTAATGTCGCAAACGCATCATGATCCACTTCTCTTGGTGATTATGCATTTGACATTTGCAGAGGGGTGATTTATTGCAATTGATATCATGAATGATAATTTGTTGTAATTTTATGCCTAGAATATAAAGTAGGACTATCAGAGAGCTCAGTTTAAAATACATCAATATGTTTTATTAGCAAAATAACACATTTTTCTTTTAAATTAATAAATTTAAAGAAAAGCTGATTTTATGAAAACCTTGCGATATATATATATTTATAATATAATTAAATTTTATAAATAATATATGGCATTTTAATTTATTAGTTTTTATTTATTGATTATTTTTATTGTATATTATTTTGCTCTTGCATATAACGTGTTATATCTTCATGATAATAGATATATACATTTATGATCGGTCATCATATGTTATAGGATTGTGTTAATGTCCTAGAATAAAGCCGACCGCACAGCGACATAATTAGAAGATTAAATAAGAGATATAATCTTTCAGAACAGTGACGCTTCCTATTACTACAACATGTCGTCTTTGCTATCTTATGTGCGCTAGAAAGTATAATATATATCTAGTAATCTCGAGAGAGTGAATGTAAAACCTATATATTAAAGATAGATGTAAGATGTAAGAAAGTTTATGAGCATACAAAATACGTATTTCCCTCATTATTAAGAGGACATTAATTACGAAAACAAATTTATGCACGAAATCTATTAGTATTAATCTACAAATATCGCGTTTATTAATAACGTTTGACTTACGGAGATCTTCCTCTCTCCTTCCTTGAAACTAAATTAACTTGCTAATGATGTTTATAAGTATAAATTTAAATAAGCTTAAAAATTTAACCATAGTATATCAAACAACTATATAATTAAAGAAGCATATTGAAAAGTATCATATATTTACGTAAGATTTTTAACTATCCAGCTATCACATGTTTGAAAAATCACTATTATTGTAGCATTTGCTGTGTGATTTAAAAAGCATATTCTAAACAGATGTTTTAATAAATTATGCGCACAAAATATACATCTCCTCATGTTTATCGCTCGATAAATCTCCCATTTATGTTATAATCTAGCTATCCGGAAATATGAAGCAGATTCAAAGCGTACCGCTCGCGCTTCCGCTCTCGACTTCCTTCTTCACCACGAGTATAACGAATTACTCGCAAATATTCATTTAGAAGAATTTGGCCATCGACACTGCAAGAAACGTCGAACTACTTTTTGCGTTACAATGTTAACAAGCCATTTACAAGCGCGGTTCTTTTTTTACATCACGTGTTTCTTTCAGTCCATGCATCTTTGATAAAAGATTCGTGCTATCACACGATAAACTCTCTCCATATTTGCGATCTATCTTGAAAAATCGCGAGCAATCTTTTGCGAGTAATGGCGTGTGGTTTTTATAATTAAATACAGCTATGCGGTTGCTGCCGAGCGTTAAATATTTGACACGCAAACGCGTTGAAAAATAATAATGAAGATCGGTAATCCATGAACCATGATTAGGATCGCGTGCAGATAACGAAATTCATGCAAAACAAATGTGAAGCAATGCGAGCACTATTTTCTCCTTGCAATGGTGTTGATGAATTTATCTTATATTTACTATCGTATACGATTGCATTTCAGAATCCATTTCAAATGCAAATTTAAATGCCTCACAACATCATTATTTCTTCTTTATTATCTTGTAAAAATGTTTTGCATAACGATAATTTATAAAATCATCTTTGAATGAATCCATATAAGAGATTGTCTCAGATAATATGTCTACGTTTACTATAATCGGATAAATGGTTCAATATACAATTTGGTAAAAAACTACCAATTAAAAAAAGGTTTATATAATGTAGTTAGTATCAATATTATGTAAACTATCTTTCATATCATTCTTAGATATTAAAAATAAGTTCGTAATTATATAACTCGATATAAATGGAAATATTTATGTAATTTGAAATTAATCGATACACATTCACTATGTGATAACGTTTACTATTTTAATTGATTACTGCAAGGTATAATTATGATTTTTGGAAAAATGTCAAGTGATCATATTTTAACGATTGCTGTTTCCATACAAGTTTTTGCGTAATTGATATTGCGTAAGTAATAAATTCTGATTTATCGGATTTAAATTCGTTTTCAAGTGAACGGTTATATTTCCAGCAATAGACTTTGTCATGTATTATACAAGCAATACACAGACTTCAACGATAAAAATACAAGTAATTAAAGATAAATAAAAATTAATCGGAATTATTCTTATTAAATTTTCGGAAAATCACTTCTGACATTCGATTAAAAAAAAAAAAATTTCCATGAGTTTCATTTTTGTATTTTTTTTATTGTTTTTTTTTTTTTTTATAGTAATTTTTATTCTGTTATTTTATGCAACAAAATCTATTATAGTTTCAAAATCATGGTCAAGAGAACCGACCCGAGAAAATGTCAAGATTCCATAAAAAGTAAGCGGTTCTTGCTACTAGAACAATAAATGTCATTCCCTTTATAAGTAAATCTATCGGATCCAGTTCATGCTAGTGGTTTTCTAGAATTTTGTTGTTCCAAAAAAGGACAGTTTCACTCGTGCGAGTAATAAGTAACGAAACGCGAAAGTGATTATCCCCTCTTGAAGAAATCATTGCGTGCATCTCTAGAGTAACTACAACGTATTTGTGGCAACCGTATATATAAGATGGTAAAAGTATACGACTGATCTATTTACTCTTAACTTGAGCAAGGTGCTTGAAGATTTTTCCCAAGAAATTGTTCTATTATCTTGTTCAGAATGACACATGCGGTACGTTCTTATGCTATTGGAAACATTTAATAGTTTTTTTTTTGTGAATAAGTGTTTTGTGAATAAGTGTATAAACATGTTATAGATTTATAAAATTGCGAGTTTCGCTACTTGCAGGAACTCGAGATGCTTTTATTATCATTCTTTGCGGTTATGGTGTCAACTTCTTCAATACACAACAACTTTAATACATATGCATATAAGTATGATAATTTTCCTACAGCACAACAAAGGTATCAAATCATGCCTTTTCCTATAAGACACAATAGAGTCAATATTGCAGAAGGAAACATTCGCATGAACAATATGAATGTACGCAAGACTAAATTATATCAGTCAAAAGATAATGAATGTAAGTATTTTGATATGCTTCTAATAAAATTAATGATGTAAGAGCTGATACATTTGTTCATTATATTGCAATATCTTTTATTGTTAAATGAGACTTGATATTTAGCAATTAAAATCCAATAAATATAAAGATAGCAAGCACAGAATATTAAAAAAGTGGAAAAATTTTAATATATATATATATATATATATATATATATATATATATATTACTTTTATAATCATTTTATAATTTTTTAATTTGAATTTATTTATTTAATATATCTGTTTTTTAATAGATGACATAATTAATGTTAAAGAAAGAGAATTAAACATAATTTATATAAAAAAAATAATTTTAGTTTCAGAATCTCATGTCGTATATTTTAAAAATGGACCTAAAAATGAATACGAATTGCCAAAGAATTACGGTCATAATTCGGATGATAGAGGAAGTGAACAAAATATACACGATACTAAAATATTAGGTCATCATATACACGAGAACATGCATAAAACGATTATAAAGAAAATCGCGATGCCGTATCCCGTGAAGAAAACTATCCCACATCCCGTGATTAAAAACATATCGTATCCAGTTAAAGTGCTCGTTCCGCAGCCGAATGCGATTGAAAAGAGAATACCTTATCCCATGAAGGTCCTCGTCAAAGTTCCCGTTAAAATTCCGCGACCAATACCGGTCATCAAAAAAGTCCCGTATCCGATTAATGTACCAATGGATCATCCCGTCCCAGTCAAAGTATATGTATCAAAACCGTATTCCATCGAAAAAAAAAGACATTACGAAGTAAAGATCCCAGTACCAGATCCATTTCCCATAGAACGGAAGATACCGATACCGATGAAGATACCTCAGCTGTATCCAGTCGAGAAAGTTGTTCATTATCCTGTAAAAATCGCGGTGGATAAACTAATACCGGTTTCAGTATCAAAATCATATTCGATACCGATTACAAAGCCGGTTTCGTATCCTGTCGAGAAATCGATTCCTATACCGGTCAAAGTGCATGTAGAAAGGCCAATACCAATCCCGAACAAGCCTGTGTTGGTCAAAGTAAAGGTTCCCGTATCAGCATCGTATCAGATCGAAAAAAGATACCATGTTTTGTAGAAAAATTTGTACGTGTATCGGTAAAGATACCAGTGCAGAGACTTATATCGATTAACGAGAGCAAAGCAGTCGAATACTACATCGAAAAACCTATTTCTTATTCGGTTAAGATACCAGTTGCGGTGCCAATGATAAACAGACGAAATATAAAAGTGCGAGGAATATTTACAAAAAATATATTTAAATGTAAAAATATATAAAAATATATACAAGGAATAATCCAAAAAATATGGCCATTCGTGAAAATAAATTATTCAATAGACATTAATAGATTTATAGCTGCTAGAGGCTTTATGCATGAGTTGATTAATTTTTGCCAAATCCTATATATATTATTAATAATTTTATATTCCGTATTAAAAATTTATCTGTAAATCTTATGTTCCTTCGATTGTTAAATTATCTTATATAATAAGAAACTTAAATTTATAGATAAATTTTTAATACTAGAATTTTTAATAATAGAATATAGAATATATTTTTAATGATAGAATACAGAATTATTATAATATAATTTAATTAGTTATTGATTCCTTGAAGAGAAATTTATTTACTTTATGAATTTTCTTCTTGAGTGCATATGTATAAAGCCACATAACATTATCTTTTAAAATGTTATCTTTTGCTCTTATTGTCATTATATTTTATTTACAATTACTGATGGAATTATTTTGATTATCACACATTTTTGCCAAAAAATATTGTAAGCTGCGAAAATAAAAATGATTGTTATTGAATAAAATCATCCTCTTAAGCAGACCTAATTACTATATTCCAAATAGCATTCTAGATTCAATATAATTTAATTTAAAAAATTTAACGCAATTAAATTAGCCTATTTTTATTTTTGATTGTTATCTCTTAACAATTTTGTCCAAACAATTAATGCATAAAAAGAAAGGTAATTAAAAATAGAAATTGGTATTAAAATCTAATCGAATAAATGCCAATAACTAATTTCTTGTGAAATCTTGCGACATTCGTTTATTCATTAAAGTCTTCTCCCGAATCAATCATTAAAGTCTCTCCTTGTCGCCAATTTAATTCCAATCACTTTCTCCGCGTCGTAATTACAGCGAAACGAGGATTGACGGAATGTAATTGATTTCTTGCAAAACAGTCGTTCAACGACATTGACCGTGATTTTGATTACGGAATGTCTATTCCTTCCGCAATACCATAAGAAGCAGTCGATTGCACATAGCGTAAGTACATTCGTAATATATATCGTGTGACAATTATTATCAAATTAAATTTATAAAATCATAAATTGATCTAACTAATAGAATATTAATAGAATATTAATTGTTAATAAACACATATAAAACACATTTTTTATTTTATAAGTTATAAATATGCATGAAAAATATGCATCTCAAGAATTAGTACTTTGTTAAAAATGTGTTGAACATATTGTACATATGATATATATACATATAATATAAACAATAAATTTTTCTTTTTAATTTTGTAATAATCTATTCATCTCAAAATAAAAAAACATCAGTTAATGCAGAAATTGCATAATTCCATAAAATTTAAGTTATTTTTAATGCTAAGTGTGTAAATTTATAATCGACATATAATCTTACTTTCTTACTTGTATACATATATGATCGAAATATACTTATATTCATAAATCAGAATATATTATAGACAGAAAGAAAATAGTTTCAATTGTTATGTACATTTACATTTTTTTATGAAACACTTCCAGGTGTGGAATAGAATTCACAGTTAATGTACTTATGTGCGAAGTAATTATAGACACATTGCTTTTATATCACATTATGATTTTCTTTATGACGACTGTAAAATTTGCAAAATAAATGATTATAGTACACATAAGAAGTATCTAAAACGACTCATGTAACAATTTCACTTAAATTCTTCCGTGTTGTAAAGATATATTAGACGTAATTTACATATATAATATTCAAAGTGTTATAATTATATCAAGATAATGATAAACAAATTTAAGGCAACGAGCTTTTTTCATTATATACACTATTAATATGTGGGAAAAATGAAAGCGATAAAATAAATAGCGCTTAGCTAGAGCTGTCATTGTCCGAATGACGGAGGATTTTTTTTCTTCGATTATATCTCCGGGAAGTATCAGAAGAAAGTTTCGCGAGAATCATATAAGTTGAGTGGTGTACAACCGCTGTCAAAGCGGGAAAGTTTTGTGCAACTTCGAGGCAAGATATGTGGAGAGCTCTTTTACACTGGTTTCGGTTTCACTAGTGTTACTGATCCGAGAAATTCGATCAAATTATTCAATTTGCTACAAAAGAAAGTGTCGATCAAATGATACACATGTTAGTTGTTTGTAACAGAAGTAACATAGAATTTTCTTTGTATATCATTAAGTTATAACAAAAATTTTACGAGTTATCTAATTATTTTTCTGCAAATGAAATGATTATTTAATATATAGTTTGAGCAACAGACTTAATACAAGTTGTCTTATTTGATTTATAAATTTTTCCAACTATAGATTTTTATTATAATTTCTTTTCTGTAAATTCTTTGTGATTATGTGATGCATATAATTTGCAGAATTTCATAATCACACATTTGAATTAGCAAAAGATTAAAAAAGCTATTATTATCGGAACTTTAATCGATAAAAAATATAAGAAAAAAAATATCAAAATAATTATTATTTGTTAAAAAATATGATTGAATGTTCTAAAAAGATAAAATTCCGTGGCGTATGTACAAAGATCATTCAGTTTTACGATTTGAAATAGAAAGTACCCCATTCGCTTTCGCATTAATCAATCGTAAATAAATTTTACTAATCCGGAATCCTTCTCATATATATTAATGATTTAGAATTCGATAATAAATGCGTTCCCCTGTCATAGGTTAAATAATATGTCTTTGTAGAAATCTTTGAAATCTTTAATATATATATATTTTTTTTTATTCTCTCTTATATTATATAATCTAAAATTGTAGAAATTTTCTTTGAATGCATGCAATCTATTATAAACATTTATTTTTTGAACTAATAAATTCATTATAATCATTTGTTATTGCACACTAAATATTTTTACATAAAACATTTTATGAAATAAGCATTAATTTTGACATAAAAATTAATAAAAAAAAAATAATTTTTTTATAAAAATTTTTGTCTTTTTTTTTTAAAGACTCTGTTCGAGATTCAAGTTGTTTACGCATTTCGCGTTTTGTCACAATTTCAAAACAGGTAGCATGGTTTGTTCTTGGCAAATACGGCATTTAAAAGCTCGTAAAACAATGAGGATCATTTAAGCGTAGATAATTGTCACGAATAAGGTTTTGCTAGGCTATAAACTAACTAATTGAACAGGCGAAAGTAGTCTATGGTATATAAATAATAGTAAGATATATTTCCGTTTGAATTCAGTGTAAATCGATCTATTGCCTTGATCGGAAAGACGTCATCATGAGACACCAGGTAGATACTATGACTTTATATTATTAGTATTAATTATTAATTTCTCTTTGATAATAATTGTCAAATTTATTCCGTTTAAGTCCACAAGATAAATTTAATTATTTTAATTTAAATCTAATTTAAATATTTAGAAATCTTTGAAAATATATTGTAACATACTCTCTTGTAAAATAAATAAAGTAAAGATATTTTATATTCAACAAAGACAGAATAAATTTGACATTTATTACAGAAGAAAAATTAATAATAATATTGTACAGCCAAATCCTGATGCCCATGATGATTTGATCAATGATTATCACATTGAAAATATCTATAATATTTAATATTTTTAGTTCTACATAACGTCATATTTCTTTAAACAGCGGCAGTATTTTATAGCATTTCTATGTCTCGGTGTCGCTTTTATATCATCGGCTAGCCGTAGGGAGGAACTCGAAAGAGCCGCGGAGCTCGCCGTGGAACAAGCAGCCGAAAGGGCAGCCGAGAGGGCAGTAGAGAAGGCCCTCGACAGTGGAAATATTACTACGGAATCCAAGATTATTCGCGAGTTTTCTAGTGTCAGGAAAGATCCACGGACAGAAAAAAAGAAGTATGACGATTATGACAGATATAAACCGTTGAATGATGAAGAAGAGTCAGAGGAAGATGTAGACGATTGGAGCACATATTCACGGAGGGGTAAATCCAGATTTGCCCCTCAAGATATGAGAAGTAGAAGCTTTCGTCAAGGATCTAGCAGGATCGATTTCAAAAATACGTCAAATTCTAAGAGAAGATTTCCGAGAAGTAAATGGTCCCGAGAGATCATTCTATAGCTGCAGATATTTGTATGCCACAAATATATAATAATTTATTGTATTGATACTGAGAGAAAGATGTATTAATGTATATCATAATTAATAGCTTTATACATATAAATTTAAAATAATAACATTGCGCGATTAATTTTGTTATATCCGATATTATCTTTCTCTTATATATATAAAAAATTGTCATATTTTCGTTAATTTAATTAACAATATTATTTTTAAAAGTAAAGCAAGTTTAAAAGAATTAAAGATCCCTAATGGTTCAATAATCGTATTATCAATTTTTAAATTTATAAGTAAAAATTAAGTAATTGTATTTTAATTGCGTTATATATATAAAATTTTATATTAGAATATTGATTTATAAATAATTGATTTTTCCAAACAACTATACAAATAAAGTTGGAAAATTAAATATTGTATAACTAAAATTATTTTCCTAATTATTACTTCCTTATTTGCGCTTGCTCAATAGAGAGAATAAGAACGGTCATAAAACTATCGCAATAAAATTGTTTTTTCGTGAAATGTACATTGATTTTTATGTTTCTCATTAATGGCGTAATCT